>JAPYZK010001421.1:0-19424 GCA_030522785.1 Platygaster equestris | reverse complement strand
ATAATCAATCCCGATGAAAATCAAAGCAACGGAAGGGATAATTAGTTTTCAACTCCCTAAAGTACGTAGCAAAGCTCTAAGGGCGATTGTTGCGTCAATAAATCAGGTAACCCATTATTCCCCCCTCCATCTCAGCAGGGCCGTGAAATCACATATTTCTCGCGGTTGTTGAATAAAATATTGTGTGCGACTATTGGTCGAAAGAGGAGATTCCACTCGAGTGTTGCCACACTCGCTACGCTCGTAAGGCAATCTCCACGCTCGAGGAATCTCCTCTTTCTCCCACTAGTCGCGCAATATGCTATTTATATCATAGAAAATTGGAAGAAATCATTCCAGTATTGTAACGTATTTTTTGTTTTTTTCGCAGGTACCTGGAAGCAGAACACCGGGTCATCAAGAGAACAACAATTTTTGTTCGATAAACATTAACATTGGACCGGGAGATTGCGAGTGGTTCGCGACGCCGGACGCTTACTGGGGCGCCATTTGCAATCTCTGCGAGCGCAACAACATCAATTATCTTCACGGCAGTTGGTGGCCTTCGCTTGAAGACTTGCACGAAGAAAACATTCCCGTTTATAAGTTTGTCCAGAAACCTGGTGATCTCGTGTGGGTCAACGCTGGTGAGGATTTTAGAGGAATAATATACAGGGTGTCCCAAAGTCGTCGTAACAATGGAAAACAGTAGATTTGAGACGATTTTTTATGTGCGATTTTCCGAAGTTCGCAAAATTAACGAAGTTAGGTATAATTCGTTTCAACATTGAATGTTCAGCATTTGTGAAATTTATATTAGTTTTATTCACTTTGTAGAGTGTATTACGAATGTTGTTAATTCTTTATTTGCAAAATTTCTTTTTGCGAATTTTTCAACGTTTGAAAGGTGTATATTTGTGTATGCGATTATGCAGAATTGTTAATATTTCGCAAAAAAAGGGAATTGTCGACCGAATTTGAAAAACTTGGAATTTTGGGATTCAAAAAATTCTTGGATTTAAAATTCGTACTCCACATAATGTTAATTTTGAAAATACTCAGCATTCAATCTCCATTGTTTTTGCGAATTTTTTAAAATGACAAAGGTAAAATCGTCTCAAAATTCTATAGAGAGTCCATAGTTTTTCGTCATCACAGTGACTTTAGGACACCCTGTACAAACTTACAGAGTATGAATCATTTAGTGAGCTCCTTTGGAACGAGCATTAATTTTGCTCATTATTTCAAGGTTGCGTCCATTGGGTCCAGGCGATCGGATGGTGTAACAATATCGCTTGGAACGTGGGCCCGTTGACCGCGCGACAATACCAATTGGCGATCGAACGCTACGAATGGAACAAACTGCAATCGTACAAATCGATCGTGCCCATGGTGCACTTGTCGTGGAATTTGGCGAGGAACATAAAAGTCTCGGATCCCCGTTTGTTCGAACTCGTGAAGAACTGTCTATTGCGGACGATGAGACAGTGCTGTTTAATTCTGGAATTCGTTAAAAGCAAAGGTATCGAAGTCCGGTTTCACGGCAGGGGGAAAAACGAAGCGTCTCATTACTGCGGACAGTGCGAGGTAATTTTTGTCCAGGTGTAGGTGTGTTTTTTGCAATTCTTTGAAATTTCATTGTGTTGAATACAGTGCAAATTCGAATTTGTATGTAAGAACAGTGGCGGATCGGGGGGGGGTGGGGGGTGGGGGGGGGGGGGGGCGGAGGGGGGGGGGGGGGGGGGGGGGGGGGGGGGGGGGGGGCTTTGGTTTCTCGACTAAATTAAAAAAAAAGCGATTAACGATTATTCATTAGTATGAGTAAGACGTCATTTACAGATTTATACTCACTTTACAATTCAGAGTTAGAGAGTTTTTGTTATGTCAAAATTAACATTTTTCAATTTGGCTTCAATTGATTAATTTATTTAATTCAGTCTAATACAAGAATGACGAAATTTTTAAATTATAATTCCAAAAAACATGTATTTCTGGGATTTTTGAAGTTTTAGACATTTTCAAAGTTTGAAAATGTTGCAATTTCGAATTTTAGAAGTCGGGAAATATGAAAAAATATTTTTAGATTGATAAGTTTTATGAAAACGTTTTGAATTTATGTTGAACTGCGGAAATTCTAAAAACATAATTTCCTATTTTTTGAAGTGTAAAATTTTATAGTTTGATATCATTTATGTGTATGTTTTCTCATTTCAGTATTTTAATTAATGGATTCCAGTTTTTCAATGTATTAGCTTATCGATTTTTCAGTTTTTGTGTATTGTAATCATATTTGAAAAAAGACGAAGGTTTGAAAAATTACACTTTCGCATTTCGGAATTTGTACCTATAATCCAGAATCTCCGAAATTTCAAGTTTTTGATTTCAGACATTCAGTTTCTGAAATTTTAAGATCCAGAGAATTTGAGTGATTTTGTTCACAAAATTCAGAAGGTTTGAACTTCAAAATAACTTCCTGAGAAAGAGAAATTTCGCTCCATTTAGAGTTTGAATTTTGGAATAAAGATGATTTAGAATCTCGATGAATCTAATATTTTGTTATGGTATGACATTCGGTGTATGATTATAATTAATTCAAATTTCACAAATTTTAAGATGAAACATATTTCAAGTTGTAAAACTTATCAATATGCTTTCGAAGATTATAAAATTCGGTAAAAATTAAGATTCAAAATTATATCGTAATTTTTACGATTCATATTCCCGAAAATTCTAGATTCAAATGTTTCAAAATCTTTAAATCCTAACATTTCAAGATTGAACAAACTGAACATTTTGAAACTTTGAAACACTTTTTCACAAACAGTGGAATTTTGAGTAATTTAAAATTTGTTATTTCGAGAATTCCAAAACCCCAAAATTTCATTCTACATGTGAAATGTAAGAATTGTGATTTTAGAAAGGTCAAGTACACAATTTTCGTGAACTTCGAATTTATGATTTGTGAGTTTAGAATTCGAAACCTTGAAAATTCCATTTATTTAGATTCGAGATTTACCTCCGAAATTTGTAATATTAAACGACTTTTCATTCGGAAACTTCCGAGTTCATTATATATATTTCACTATACTGAAATAATAAAATCTAAAAAATTCACAATTGAAGATGGAATTTTTCGGTTTTTGAATTCTTAAAATTGGCCATTTTTGATTGAAATACACTCCTGGTTGTCTTGGAAATTCAGATTTTTTGGATTTTTTTTTATTTTTTTTTTTTTTGGGTGGGGGGGGGCTGTAGCCACCATAGCCCCCTTCTGGATCCGCCACTGTGTAAGAAATATGTATAATTAATAAGTATAATATACTTATACTTATAAATCTAAAAAAAATTTTTTTAAATGTAAATATATTTATACTTATAAATAATATACTTATAAATCAGAAATTCAATTTTTAATATTCTGAAATGTATACCATTTCCGGTTTCAAACTTGGTATTCAACAATAATCATTCCAGCAATTCTAAACATGATTTAATGATGATTTTATTTATTTTCAGGTGGAAGTGTTCAACATATTGTTTATCCGCGAGCAAGAAAAGCGCCACGTCGTTCATTGCATGGACTGTGCCTGTCGGCAGGCGCCCACGCTCGAGGGTTTCGTGTGTTTGGAGGAGTACAGGATGCGCGACCTCATGGACGTGTACAATCATTTTTCGTTGTACACGTCGCCGACGGTCGCGCCGCCGCCGTTGCCCCCGGCGAGCCAGCCCAGCCAATCCTCGTGAGACCACGAGCACCTAGACAACCGTGAACACTCGGACGCCCCCATCAATTTTCCGAATGATTTTTCAATTGCGCGAACAACATATTTCCCTGGCGAAGGAAAAAGGGAACTTTGTGAGTTTCCCAAAACGCTGGAACAGCATTTTGATCCAAATCCAATAACGTAAAATCAGTAGCTTTATTATTAAAACGCAAAAAAAAAATTCGTTGTATCTGTCTGATGGGGAACCAAAAAAAATGGACACATACTTTTTATTTATTTTTTTATTAATTACTTGGAGTTTAAGTTTTTGATTGATAAAAAAAGAAAAATTTTGGTTTCCTGTGGAATTTTTGCCCTATTGAAGACAGACGAATTTGAATCGAACAAAATTGTGCAAACAAAGAAAAATTCCCGGTGTCATGTCGTTTAATAATAAAATGTCAGTCAAGAGTTCGAGGTCGCTTGCAGCGTTTTGGGAATTTGTTTGGATTCCCTTTTTTAATTGCTAGAGGGTTTTTTTTTAAATTTATTTACACTTCTTAGTTTGAAATATTGTCAACGTCAAAGCTTTCTAGAATCCATGTGGGTTTCTATCTTATAAATTTTTTGCATGGCGATTCGCTATAGTGGAGTGTAGGCTCCATTAGTTGAAATTCAAAAATTGATTCGTTTTTTTTTTAATATAAGAGCGTTTGCAAGTATCCATTTTTACGCATCATTTCGATCATTTTTCTAAGAATGACGGTTTACCGTTTTTAAAATTTTTCAAAATGTTTTGAATTGGAGATTTTTTATCACAATTGTGTATATTTGATTTTTTGAAATGGAGACAAGTTTTTGTGCTCGTATTTTGTTTTGTTTTGTTTTTTTCTAACAATATCTAAATTTTTATGTCTAATGTACACAGGGGTTCTGCATTGCTTTGAAAAGACAGGAAGGTCGAAAAAAGAGATGTCTTCAGAAAAATTGCATGTTTCTAAAAATTTAGTACATTGAATTGAATTCTGAATCCGACCTGTTCAAAATTCATAATTTATAGAGTTAGTTAAATAAAATTTGAATTGAATGAAATAGAAAATTTAGAAATTTTAACATTAATTGTTAATTATAACATACATACTACAATAAAAATCTTAAAAATCATTCATTTGGTTACTGAAGAACAGGAAACATTTTTCCTGAAATTCTCGACATTTACGCCTTCAAAAATCAGTTCGAAATTACGTGTACTCAAGTTGTAGAACTATGCCATCAATTTTAAAACCCCCTTTTTCTTTGACCTCACGTTTGAGATTTATTTTTGACAACAACTTTGAAAAAATCGCTAAAAAAATGTCTTCGTGTTCTCGCACCAAGCAATCATGTACCTGACAAAACTACGATAGACTAGAGGATTCCGTACGTTAAATCAGGTCGTCTCGGGGAGAACGACGATTTATTTTTATTTCGTCCACCGCGAAACAATAGTAATCTTTTTTTTTTCGTATTTCGTTAAATATTTATATGTACATACGCGACCTATATGGTATACATAACTTTTTGCGTTTTCTCGACCAAGAAATCACCGTTATTTATGAGATTTTTATATTACTTTTTAAGGCTCGTAACTCAGCTTTCGATTGCGCGATGAATTTGATTTTTTCTCGACTTTCGTTATTATTCATCATCGTGGCTGATTTAAATGAAATCTAGAGTTTCACTGCCATTATTTATTTATGAAATTGTAAATTTCGCGCGCGAGTCTGCTCAAAAAGTATGTGTTTTTTGGCGTGCTCGGCTAATTTCGTACTTTCCTATAGGTAATTGTAGTTTAAAGAAGTGCTCAAGATTGGATCTTTTTTTCTGGTCATTGGAGCAATGGTGGGAAGTGAAAAAAGACGTGAGAATTATTTTTGCGATTTTTCGAGCTTTAATCCAACCTCTGACAAACCAAAATTAGCTTTCGTTAGAAAACGAGTGAAATAAATTACAATTTATAGTAATGTGATTGTGTCTTGATTTTTGAGCTTTTTGGTTATGTTTATTTAGTGTAATTTTCAATTAATCGCAATTCTAATTCTTATGAGAAATCGTTTTTTTGTGTGCTAAAGTACGATTTTTTCCACTTTGGGTGAAAGTCGAATTGGGAGTTTTTGAGAAATTTTAGTTGGGGTTTTTTTAAGCGGTAATTTAAAGGCGAATGTACACTTTGGAAAATATCACCTCAAATTTTACAACAATTTATTTTTGCTACACTTTTTCATCATTTTTAATTCAGTTTCGGGTTGTTGATATGTATTGATAATATTTCTAAAAGATTTTCAATTTTCAATTTTTCTTTTACGAATTGTAATGTGTGAAAAATCGATATTTTTAAAAATCAACGACTCTAATTTTGCTCCAGTAACGACAATCTTGAATAAACAATCTAAATTCATAAACGCACTCTAAAATTAATGACGGAATATTGTTTTTGATCAAAAGAAACTTGTACAAAATATGAAACGTAGTATATCAGCGTCTGGGATGATTTCGGCGAGAAGGTAGAAATTATCGAATTAATTCTAAACTCCAAAGTACGATCAATTTTTGATAAACAAGAGTGACATTGTAAATAAAATTTGTTTCCGAGTGTACAAAGTGATGAAAAAAACCGAATGACGTCAGTTTTCTAAAAAATTGATATTCGAGTTTTAGACCAATTAAGTGAAAATTAGCCAAATTTCGTATTTTTAGTCAATTTTTGTTTGTGATGAGTGACAAAAATTTTTGATTTATTGGAAATCAATTAGATTCTTTAACTTGAATGTGATTTGTAGACGTTTTTTTTTTTTTTTTTATTCATTCATTTTTAACGAGTTTCAAAAAAACGGTTTGAAATAAATGTTTCCGAAAATTTAGTTCGAATTTGAATACTCGAAAATTTGTGAAATCTACTTCAACTAAAGAAGAAAACAAAATTCAACTCCAGAAACCGAACATTCATTTTACAGTCATTTTTCGGAACTCGTATAAAAACTACTAATTCTTAGCTAAGTTGAAGTTCGAAACGTAGTATTGAAGTTGTACGTGAAATTAATTGAGTTCGTGAGTGTAAATAAGACAGTCGCAATGATCTCAATGCACGATGTTGACAGTTGTACGTAAAAAAGCGACCGCAAATCGTTGAAAAAATGAAACTGCCAATATTTGGAACTGATTTGATTCTGTCAATCGCAGTAATAACGATATGTATAAATAATGTATATCCAATGTAATTAGTACGAATAGTTGAATCGAAGAAGAAATTTGAGTTAATTCTGTATGTATGTACAATTATTGGGCTGGTGCTAATTATTCGCGTTGCTTAGGAAATTACGTTCTTCCTGGAATTTCTTTGCCTCTCTCGAACGCCAAATCAACCTCCAAAAATTATTAAAAAACATTCGAAACTCGATTCCAAGCAAAACTCATTTTCTCGATCTCGGAAAAAACACTCGAGGAGCAAAGAAATAAAAGCAAATTCGATATCTGATGTGATACACCAAACTTGTAAAAGCAAAGTTCACAAATTGTACATTTTTTATTTTTATTCTAGCCAATACGCCGGATTTCGGAAATTCGACGAAAAATCATGTTCGGTTCATTGTCTTCGCCTAATGTAATTAGAGGAAACTTGTAATTTGGAACCCTGGCAGAAAATTACACGCGTAAAAGCCAAATCTGCTATCATAGTATTTATATAAACGAGTGAAAAACCGGGAACCGAGATATAGCGTGAAAATTTCTGCCCGGGGAACGATCTGTAACGACGGGACTGCGGAGTCGAAAAAAAATCTTGGAAAATGCCACACGAATGTACGAGAAAATATTTTCGCTGAAATTCACGTTCAATTTGGAAAACGGTACAAGACGTGGGAAAAACGCGGTATTTTGTAATCAAATTGTAGTCGACGTTTAGAGGACACTGATTAATTAAGCGTGAAATCATTCACTGCCAAATTGTGATACACACACGTTCCACCTCCGAAACAGAGGCATTTTCTTCGTTCAGTTTTTTGCACCGCCGAAAAGAGTCAATAACGTTGTAAAATCAACAACGAAGCAATGAATTTTCAACTAATGTATAATGAACGAAAGGACGAAGAAAAAGCTTCTGAGTTCTAGCATCTAATATTTTACCGATAGAAAGGGAAAAAGAGAAGAAAAATATTCATATTTTTAAATAGCTACAGTTTTTACGATTTAAACAAAAAAAGCGGCTTCGGCCGCTCTTCTACACATGTATAAAAATATGTATATGTTAACGTGTACAGTGCCTTTGTATCTTGAAAAATCTCTCGACACACGTGGGTAACGACGTTGATTACTGATCGAGAATCGTAATTAAGCGTAAGGGAAAATATTTTCGATCAAGAAAATACGAAAATGTGCGTCGGCATGTTTCGATGAAAAAGGATATAATGTGCAGTCCCTCCTGCGTGTCTTGACTAATGAGTTCGTGTAATTATTAACTACGTTCGATGTAGGAGTGTATTCCTCGAGTTGTACAGTCGCATTAAGGATCTCTTCTTTTGGAGATTTGATTATAGCTAGCATGGATTGATTATTTTATTGTCATTATTGATGCGTACCATTATCATTCATTGCGATGAATTATTATTACGATTGATAGCATTGTGTTTAACATGGTGATGTAATGTAAAGTTATTCCACCGAATTTGGCGTTTTTATTTTAGACTTCCTTAACGCAAATAATGTTTTTTTCATAGCTCGTCTGGTGAAAGCCCAATTTTCGACGTCTCTGAACAGTCGCGAAAATAGCCGATTTCCGAGTTCTGCACGGCCCGACTCGGTTCGGCTCATTCCGGTTTCATTCGGCTCACTTTCTCCACTAGAGTTTGCAAAGTATTTTGCAAACTGATGAAATTCGATGAACATCTACGTTCCTCAAATCATACCAAGGTCAAAAAACAAATATGAAGGAAACAAAAACCAAAAAGGATATTGGACTTACCACGATTGACCACTATTTCTGTCGACTCAGTAAAACTTATCTTGGCGTTCACCAGAATAATTTACCGGCGTTTATTAGAAATCTAACCCTCAGCCGAGGACTTTGGATTTTTGGATCGTAAACAAGGAGCGATGTACACAGTGCGCTAAGTAACGCTATTATTTGCCAATGATTGGCTGTAAAAATAATCGACGTTGAATTGAACCTTCAAACTTCCAAGGGTGCGTTCCATACGTCGATTGAATTCTACTCGCGCATGATTTTAGAGGTATCCAAAATCATGCGCGTGAGTAGAACTTAACGATTTGCGGAACGCATCCAAAAATCATGAGTGGGTAGAACTCGACGACTTTTGGAACGCACCCATGTTGTAACGCCTCGTACATTGCTCCGCCATGTTATATAGCAAAAAAGCGTTAATTACTAGTTTCTGGAAGGTTAAGTTAGGTGTGTTTATTGTCAGTTAATTGTTTATTTTCGTGAAGTTTGAAACGGTCGAAACCGTTGAAAACGTTTGTTACTGTCGAAATGGAAGATTTCGCAACGCAATTTTACAACAACGTTGATCTTCTGAGTCAAGTCGAACCACCGTCCGCAAAGTTTCGAGATTTCTTCCATCCGGTGAGATGTGTTTTCAATAACCGGTGTTTTTTTAACTAACGAAACGGTTGTCAATGTTCTCTTATAAAAAATTGGCTTTTTTTGCAGCAAATGTTTGACAAACAAAACACGCCTGGTTTCATTCACGTTTCCCAGTTTTTGTTGCACATTCACGACCCTGAATATTTCAAAAAAAATTTTTCCTGGCCGCTGTATTGCAAGCAAGATGAAGCCGCATATCGGAAAAGCGCCGTAGATTTCATTTGCAAAATCAAAAATGAAAATCCTGACCTTGAATTTCCCCATATTATGCCCACGTACTTTGTTCACGCTTCAGGGACAAAATTTGTGACGATTATGTGCAAATTATCAACAGTTGCTATGAGAACTTATTTGAAAAAACGAGGTAAATATTCATTTTTTTTAATTGTAAAATCATTAGTTTTTCATTCCTGAAAAGCTAGAATAATTTTGTCAGGAAAAATTAGTAAGTTAAATTATTTGATTAGTTGAATATTTCAGGTATTAATTGTATTAATTTATTATTCTTTGTTTATTGTATGGATCCAAAATTTATGCAATTTTATGTACGAATTTTAAAGTTTCTGAGTTTGAAAAGTTTCAAATTTCAAATTCTATGAAAATTATAACTTAAATTCTAGTGTGTTTCTGAATCCAAAAATGATTTGTTTTTCTGGATTTTATTAATTCCTTATTGTATGTATTAAATTTTCAAAAATTTATTTCAGATCCAAATAAATTTCAGCTGTTGTGTCCGGAGGTATCTATGCCAGAAATTCAGAAAAATGCTGCTGAAAAATTAATTCAATATACAGAAAAATGCAGCGAAAAAGAAGTCAAGGAAATGTTAAAAAATGCAACGACTGAACTAGAAGAAGCGGATCAACTTTTAAAGTATTTGAATATTTTCTGATCTACATGGCCAACATTTTTTGTATCCGTTCAGATTTATATAGACTTTTTGGATTTTGAAAATTTTTACTTTGAGAACTCGAATTTTTGAGTATTTATACAAACTGGACAATTTTGTAGAATTTGAAACAACGTAAATTTATATTTTCAAAAATTTGAAGATTTTGGGAAATTTCCAATGTTCGTTTTTATCATACATATTTCAATGGAAAACGCATTAAGAAAAATCTTAATTTTGGTTGAAGGTTTCAAATATTTTTAATGAATTTTAGAATACTCACTTTTGCAATTTGATAATATTTTATAATTTCTAAAATATGTTAGACAATTTAGTGAAGTTAAGTGAATTAACCATTTTTTTGCTATTTAGAAAAATTTCCTGAAAATCTTTTGCAGTTTTGAAAATTTTCAAATAATGTAAAAATATATATAGAGTCGATATTTTAATTACATCTATAAAAATTCTATACACCACTCGTAACTAATTCAGATTTCATTCCGAAATGTAGCTAACTCTTACCATTAAATAATTGCAGGGAAACGAAAAACCAAATCACGGAAATGGAATACAAAATCAAAGAAACGCAAAAAAAGTTGCAGGAGACTGTGGATAAGGCTGTAATCAGCAATCCTTTGTACAAATCCCAACTACTGGACCCAAAAAATTACAAACCAATAATATCATGTAATGATTTCATTAATTTTCATAACTTGTGCCTTTCCACAATCTCGTAATTTTTTAATTTTTACGTGTTCATGTTTTTCAGCGTGGGAAAAGAGTATACAGAATGATATTGAAGCCATCAAAAACAAAACAAAATCTTTTGACGATTTATACCATCGTTCAGAGCACGTTAAAAACGTTTTCTTGAGCATCACCAGCACCTGCAATATTTTCGATGGAGATGCGTTGCCTAAATTGAACACAGAGGAATTGGCCAAAGATTTGCCAACAGAGATGAAGGTGTTTTTAATGAAATTTTGAATGTGTCAGAATGTGACAGAATTGAAAATATAAACTAGGATATTTGTAAAAATTTTATAAGTTCAAAAAATTTTTGAAACAACGATAAAAATAATATAATAATATTAATATAATGATGAACATTTTTTTTAGATCCATTTGGAAAAATTGTACGATGGCAAAAATCTCGATTTGTACAATTACTTCGTTGTCTTTGACTCTTTTTTGAAAAACTGTTTCGAGCCATTCATAAGAAATGGTTTTGTTGATTTTAAACCACTTCGTCTACAATTGGAGGCAAGTACCGAAGACATGAATGAGCTCCACAAAATGCTGGAAAAAGAAAAAGAAAGATGCACGGATTTGACTTGTCGCGTTGAGGAATCTCTGCATAAAATTACGCCGAAGCAGTCTTATGAAAACGTTGCTTTCAACGACAGCATTCTGTTGAACAGTCCCGTTTTGTATCTTAAAACTCGCCCTGAAGGCGAAGACAAAACACGGCACCTGGGACAAGTGGAATTGACACCACCAAATGGTACAAAAATTATAACAAATTTTGAATTTTTGACGTTACCTATAGGTAACTGTAATATGAAATTGTTACTTTTTTGAGGAATCCTGTTTTGAAATGAAACATTGTGCTGGAATCAATTTTTTGTATGATTTTTTGGATTCTAATGAAGTTTTCAGGAATTTTTTAACGATTTTGATGAATTCCTGCGACTTTTGGAATAATTTATAGATTTTCTTTGTAAATTCAATTATTTTAAAATTGTTTTCAACAGTTTTTGTACATTTAAAGAAATGTTTGAATTTGAAAAATTGTTATTGAGTTACTAATAATTTTTTATAACTAAAGCATTGTTTCAAAATTTTTGAAAATCGTGAAAAATATCGAAAATGTTCTAGATGTTAGGAGAATTTTTAAGTATAAGATGAGGTTTTCAGAAAATATCGGAATTTTTAATAATTCATCAACTTTTACAATAATTTTCAAATTTCGAAAAAATTTCAACGATTATTTTTTTTTTAGCGAATAAAATTTACTTTGTTAATATTTTGAAAAATTCTCCTTTTTTGTACATAATGTTAATCATTTTTCTGTATTAATGTGTTTCGTGTGTTCTTTTTTTTCAACAGATCAGTTAAAATTGTTCACCAAGTACAACTCGGCTCGAAAACTGAATTCTTCATTGAAAGAATCGAAAACGCTGATAAGTCGAATCAATTTGGAGGATCTGCAGATGCTCAAACAACCGAATCCAAAATTGCAGTGCCAAAAAATTGTGCCCAGAACACCATGGACAAGTAATGCAAAGATGAAAAAGTACTCGAAAGCTTTTCAAACCATCAAAGTGAGCAGCAAAAATAAAAGTATGTAAATTGATTTATTTGCCCATTATTATTGTCTATTAAGCAATTTTTGAAAGTTTTGACAATAATTCAAAAATTTGGAAAATTTTTTGGACTGTCAAAATTTTTAGAATGCTGGAAAAATTGAAAATTTCAAATATTTCTATAATTTTCTAATATATCAAAATTTTTAAACGCTTTAAAAATGTTGAAACTGTCAACATTTTCAAGAATTGAAAAATCATCGGAATTTTTCAAACGTTCAGAATTTTACAGATTTTTAAAATTTAAACAATTTTGGAGTTCCTTGATATGTTCAAAAATTTCGAAATTCTTTAAATTTCCCAAAATTTTTATTGTCATGAACATTTTGAAAATTTTTTTAAAAGTCAAGAATTTTCAAAATTTTCGAAATTTCAAACTTCCTTGGAATTTTAAAAATTTTAAAGTTTCTCGAAATGTTCGGAATACTCGAAAATTACAAAATTCTCAGAATATTTAAATAGTTTTAAAATCTCCGAAAATTGTAAAAATTCTCGAAATAATCGAAATTTGCATAATTTTAAGAATTCTTAAAATCATCAAAATTATCGATTTTACAAAAATATCGTCCATTTCGTGAATTTTTTCATTACTGTATTGTGTAATTATATCCTCATTGATCAATGTTGACTAATTTTACATTTTTCATTAGTTACAGCAAAGCCAAATATGTCTTTCTCCCTGCACCCAAAATCGAACTCCACGACAATGAACACGATTCAAGAAGAGGACCTCAGTTTTGGCCGAGCTGGAAGAAGTTTTCTGAACTCCACCGAAAAACCGGAAAAAAGACCAAATCCGCCCGAGGGAGAAAAACCAGAGTCTGAGGTCATCAAAATTTCGGACGTCGCATCAAGTATTTTAAATCCTATTATTTTTCCCAATGAATCTCGAATTCAAACCGTTCCCCCAAAAGAGGAAAAACAGCCAAAAAGACGCTCGTTTGGGGATTTAATCGATCGCTTTAACAAAATCAAGTCAAAAGCACTTTCGGAGAACATTGGGTAATTTCCAGTGCGGAAAGTTGCTCTTTTTAGCGCTTAGTCATAAATTTACATGTTAACGGTGTCGGATAGTTAATAAACTTTTTGTATGGTTTTTTAAAATTTTATTATTTGATTCAACCCTACATAAATATTAATAAATTCAATCATTTCAAATTTTCAACTAAATTGATCGAAAACAGTTTTTACGGGAGTGAAATTAAGTTTATTTTATTCAACGCCCGCGAGAAATATATAATTTCGTGGACCTGCTGAGAGTGGACGAAATAATGGATTACCTGATTATTGACGTATGGCATGCGAGTGATGAACTCGTTCGCCCACTAGTGGGCGAATAATCTCTTCGCCCACGCTTATCTTAACGTCCTATAGCTATTTACTCACTCGCGCTCAGTTTAGCGACCGTTTACGCACGGATAATGGAAACAAGATGGCGGACGAGCGACTCGATAATATCGAAACGTCAAACTCCCCAACCCTAACCTCAGAATTACAAAACTGTGTATTGCTGCAATGTTTTTGTTGTTGTTTACAAAAGTGTCGAATGCAGTCATAATCAATCCCGATGAAAATTAAAGCAACGAAAGGGATAATTCGTTTTTAACTCCCTAAAGTACGTAGGAAAGCTCTAAGGGCGATTGTTGCGTTAATCAAACAGGTAACCCAATATTCCCCCCCCCCCCCTCTCAGAAGGGCCGTGAAATCACATATTTCTCACGGTTGTTGAATAAAATATTGTGTGCGAATAGTGGGAGAAAGAGGAGCGAGCGTGGAGATTGCCTCACGAGCGTAGCGAGTGTGGCAATCTCCACGCTCTAGGAATCTCTTCTTTCTCCCACTAGTCGCACAATATACTATTGTTGTTGTCGATTCTACAATTTAACTATCCGAATCATGCATTTGTTTACGACGGGCTTGAACGACTCCGTAAACGACGGCCGCTAAACTGCGGCAAGTGCTGCGAAGTCTCGCGCTGCCCTCCGGGCACAGCGTGCTTTTTCCGAGCACGAAATACGTCTCCATTGTCCCCTTGCCTTTGACTTCGACCATCCCGCGTTTTTGCGTTTGGTATCCTCGAGATTCCAAGAACTGGAAAGCCAAATATTATGGGCTGAGGATTGGGGAGTCTAGGTAGTGAGAACGAGAAACCAGGACATGTTCCTAACTCTCCACCCTACCCCTCTTTTCCGTCGCTGAACTTTCAGTATTTTTGATATATTTTTAAATTCGAAAACTTCTAAAATGTCTGGAAAATTGAAATTGTACAGAATTTTTATAATTTGAGTAATTTTCGAATTTTTCAAAATTTTTGAAATTCTTACGTAATATTTTAGAGATTTTAAAAGCTTTCCATATTTTTGGAATTCTGTGAAATGTGTAAGAGCGAACTATTTTGAGATTCTCGAAATTGAATATGATTGAAAATTTTGGTAATTTCAGAATTATGTGAATTTTGAAATTTCTGTAAAATCTCAACAATTTCAGAATAATTGGTGTATTTAAAATTTTTTGAAATCCTCTACATTTTCGTAATTCTGAAAACTTTCGAAATTTATTTGAATAATTTCCGAAATCCTTAAAATTTTGAAAACTTCAAATATAATTAAAAATCAAAGAAATGTCAAAATTATGTGAATTTTGAAATTTCTGTAAAATCTCAACATTTTCAGAATAATTAGTATATTTCAAACCTTTTAAAATTCGAGAATCCTCAAATATCACAAAATCTACAAAATGGTGGAAATTCTAAAAATTTTCAAAATTCTTAACATTTTCCGAGTTCGGAAAACTTTCTGAATTCCAGAATAATCATCAAATGTTGATCACATCGTTACAAGGGCCATAAAGAAAATTATTTTGTGCCCAAACAGTGAAAAACGCGATAAAAATTTCGCCCAAGGGCGGCAAATTGCGTTTTCCGCCTGCGAGGTCAAAAATCGTTTTATACAGGGTGTTCCAGAGTCGACGGAACTCCCGGAAACGGCAAATTCGATATTAAATTTCAAGTCATGTTTCCCGTTGCCATTTTTTGATTTTCGCAAAAATAACGGAGTTATTAACGATTTTAATCGGCCAATCAGAGCGCGGCCTTGCCAGTGGCCATAAAGGCTCACTCGAACTGGGAGTCCCTCGGTGCCTTTAGTTCCGCCCTTCTATGTGAGTAAATGGAGAAATGAAAACAATGACTCAGCGATTTCAAGTTTTTCCGGAAGGAATCCTTAAAAAAAAACCTAAAATCGCTGAATGGTTTTCTTTGCTTCATTTAAGCACATAGACGGGCGGAACTAGGAGCACCGGGGGATTCCCAGTTCGAGTGAGCCTTCATGGCCAGTGGCAAGGCCGCGCTCTGATTGGCCGATGAAAATCGTTAATAACTCTGTTATTTTCGCGAAAATCAAAAAATGGCAAAGGGAAAATCGACTCGAAATTTCATCAGGATTTTGCAGTTTCCGGGAGTTCCGTTGACTCCGGGACACCCTGTATACCTCAGGGTAATAAACTCGATATATTTCACTCGCGCGATAAAACTTTTTCTTCCTAGGTTCGTAATATACGTTCTATCATCTACGAAGGGCGCGAAAAACATAAATTTAATCAATATAAACTTACTTGAGCGATTTCTTTTGGCACTTGAATTTTGCCCATAACCCCGGTTGAATCCATTCGAGAGGCTTCATTCACGGTGTTTCCCCAAATATCGAAAACCGGTTTTCGAGCTCCGATCACTCCCCCCACCAAAGGTCCCGAAGAAATTCCAACTCTTTTAAAAACGAAAGTAATAATTAAAAAACATGAGTTACTCAAATAATTATTTTGACAAGAATCCCTAATAACTGAAAATTTAGAATTTAAGTTGAGTTTATTTTTGCGAGGGTCAGAAGCTACTTGGAAATAAACGAAATTTATTTTAGGGCTCGCGTTTTTGTGAAATTCGTATTTTTCGTGATTCTAAATTTCGTAGTTTTATCATTTTCGTAATTACACTTTTGAAAATCTCATAACTTTCGTAATTTTCTTAAGTTTGTAATTTTTTCAATCGATTACGGAATTACGAAACAATTACAGAAAAATTCCGTAATTTTTGTAATTCTCAATTCCGTATTTCTCAATTTTAGTTATTTTCGGACCCAAAGTTTCGCAATTCCATAATTTTTGTGGTTTCATAATTTTCATAACTCGTATTACCATAATTTTCAGAATTTCCGCAATTTCTCAATTTTCGTATTTTTTGTTATTCTATAGAATCACAAAAGTTAAAATTAAGTAATTCATTGCGAAATTACGAAAAAAAAATTTTGATTGTTGTGAGTTTTGGGTTAATTTCGGAGTGTTTACAAAATTTGCCGTTTTTTATTTATTGGAGGATAATTATGTTTGAACAATTTCAAATTACCTGAGATCAAAGTTGTTGAAGGAATGAACGTTTACGTCTTGAAGACGATATCTCATTGCCACTGCGTAGTCAACGAGAATACACAGATGTTCTTTGCTATCTTTGTTTACGTCCTGAAAAATACATGACGTTTATGTTTTTTGCTATTTAATTTCGTTAATATTATTACGAATCCCGTGTTGAATTTATATAAGGGAAAAATTGTGTTTTATGATATTTATTGAATCATTGAAGATTTTAAATTCGAAATTAGCGAATATTAATCTTCGAATTTTCAAATTTGAATTTGAATTTCAACTGACGGATTTTCCCATAAAAATTCAGTAAACCATCAGAAAAAAGGTGGAAACAATTTTTCTTTGATGAAAAAGTTACGAATTTGCAGTGAAGCCTCTCATGCTGTCCTGTGGACAATATGAGAGGTTTTACTTTACATTATCTTGCTAAAAATATTTGGCGAAATCTTACATATGGACTCGGGATGAGTCCAGACGCCGCCATGTAGGTAGACCCAATAGTTTTGATTTTTTCAATGCAATGAAATCGTGTTTCGTCGAGCAGTTCGTCGAAATCAGCTGAGAAAAATGTAAATCGGTCGTTTTATTTTTAGTACTTCATTTTTAAAAATAGTAAAAAAAGATATAAATTTTACCTATGATCTCGTTCAGTACGCGAATGCACTTGAAAATGGAAATTCACAGATTTGTAATTTTCCGAAAAGTGATAGGATTAATAGAGTGGGAATGACGATAAAAATTACCTCTACACCTTGATTTACATCTTCAGAATAAAATTCGGTAAAATTCGGCACGCTCGCGAACATTACTCCAACTTGATTTCGAGACTGGGAATATAATTCCTAAAAAAAGTTATTTATTTGTAATCAACGGAATAATTCAACTTTTTCTCGACATTTACGAATGCTCGTCTAATTTTTTACAAACTGTTAACACTTCCTAGGAACTATTCAAAATTTAGGTAGACTTTTCAAAAAAGTGTAAGATATTTCAAAAATCTAAAAAATTTTGAATTCGACAATAATCTCCAGAAGTGTCTAATTCAACAAAAATTCTATAAAACTCAAGATTTTTTGAAGGTCCCTAAAATTTTTGATGTTACGCTTATTTTTTGAAATTTTTCAAAATATCGCGAAATTTGTCATTGAAATTTCAACTAGTTTTTTAAAATCCTTTACAAAAATTTTCCACGATTCTAAAATAACGTGAAATTTCCGAATTATTTTTCACAAAATTTTACGTAAATTTGAATATAATTCTGAATTCTCGTAACTGTACTAAAAAGTTCAACATTTTCGAAAGTCTCAAAAGTACCCAAAATTCCGATCGTAATTCCAAATATGCAAAATTTAATTTAAAAATCTGAAAATTTTCAAATTTGACATAAATATATAGAGAAGTATCCAAAAATCCTAAAAAACTCAAGATTTTTTGAAGATCCCTAAAATTTTTGAAGTTACTCATTTTTTGAAATTTTTCATTTTGCAAAATTTTGCAAAATTCGTCATTGAAATGCTAACTACTTTTTTAAAATCCCTTACACAGATTTTCCACGATTCTAAAATAACGTAAAATTTCCAAATTATTTTATAATTTCAAAAGTTGTTTACAAAATTCTACGTATATTTGAATATACTTCCAAATTCTCGTAACTATACTAAAAAGTTCAAAATTTTCGAAAGTCTCAAAAGTACCCAAAATTTTGATCGTAATTTCAAATATGCAACATGACTGAGAATTTTTAAATCCCTGATCTGTCAACACTCTAATTTTGTGCAAAACAAAAAGTTATCCACAATTTCACCTCCGAAACACGATCCTGGGTTAAAAAATGGTGGGCCACGTGATCGGGAAGAATATTTTTCAACAATTGCATATTGTTGTGTTTCGACTCTATCATATCGGCCAATTCCCTTTCGGCTTGTTGCTTCCATAAAAAATCCAGTCTCGAAGTAACTTCTACCAAACGGCCGTGATAAGTGACCAACATTAAAAATACAACTAGAAAAATCAACATTTGCGTCGAAAGCGGTATCAACCTAGAATAATACAATTTCGCATGAAATTTCGACAATAATTTCAGTGTCTCTCAAAATGTCCACAAACCCTTCGACATCGTCATCGCTCTCCGAGAACAAATCTTTGGAGACGAAAAAAATCACGACTGCGTAAACGAGTACAATCACAGTTGCCAGTAAAGTTTTGACCAGATAGTAAAGCTTCAACGCGGAAGTTAGAGCAATCAAGCACAAAATCCACGTGAAAACTATGTATTCCGGTCGCAAACAATCCCTTTCCCCAATTTCCGTTGAATTTTCCCCAGGAATCGACAGAATTTTCCTTGTCAGGACACTTGTCATTTCTTCTCGTTGTTTACGCTTCAAGTGTCGTATCGATTCTGACCTGAGAATACACAATTTCATCAAGAAAAACAC
>JAPYZK010001420.1:0-17755 GCA_030522785.1 Platygaster equestris | reverse complement strand
TGGAAAACTTCAAAAATTACGAGAATATTACAAATTTCAGAAGTTCTAAAAATAACGAGAATTGCAAAAATTACAGGAATTGCAAAAAATAAAGGAATTCAAAAAATTACAGGAATTGCAAAAATTACGGGAGTTTTGAAAATTCCAGGAATTTCGAAAATTCGGAAACATTTTTATTTTTTGAAAATCCCTCCCGAAAATTTTTTCTGCGTGCGCCCCTGATGGTTGATACAACCAACTAGTTGTCACATTACATTCAAGGGTAGAAAGATATCTTGGATGAACCATTATATATGGTTGACGCAAATGTTGGCATTTATATGGTTGTGGCAATTATACTGTTTTCTTCGTGCACAAAATCGAATACATATTTCGAAAAATGGAAAACTTGATGTCCACGCGGCCTCGATTTACAAAGTTTAGGGAATCGTTAATTTATTCTCAATATTATTTCGAATGTGAAAACTGTTCGGTTCTGCAATTCTGTTCAAATGTGAACTCATTCTGAAAAAATGACAAGAAAAAAATCTATCTCTCTCGGCTGTATTATGCCCACACATGCAACGTGTCATGTCACATCTGTTGTCACATGACACTATTGAGTGACTCATCGTCGTAAATCATTCAGCCATGCGACACTGATACAGATCATCAAAATTTCGATGAAGACATCTTTTTCCATTGACAGTATTTTCCAAGTTTTCGGAGCAAATTACAAAAAATCATCAGTACAGAAATTTTGCTCAGATTAGGTTAATCACGAAGAAGCTCATAAAAGGCGACTTTCGTCTAAATTTTCTCGTTGCGCTATGAAATTTCGATGTTCGTCTTCTATTCCGAATGTTTTTAAAAAAGGTCATCCACAATGAGGTTCACGAGAAACAACCTCATTAATCTCAGTGAAGAACATCACTGCAGCTTGTGTGCATGAAAGAATTTTACGCTGGCTCGCATTAGGAAAAACGACCCTATTTCGGCGCAGCCGGCTCGAGCGCGCCGCATGTTATTTTCCTGAAGAAAAGCGTGAGCGCGCGTGTCCCGCGACGATCGTCGCGATTTTCCCCGTCATTCTCCCCGGGTGGCCCTAAATTCTAGCTCTCCCGCGGAGCCAAATGAAGAAAGGGGCGATTTCGCTGCACGGAGCCCTGACACCCCCGCGTGGCCTCGAAACTGCCAAATCGATCATCCGGAAAGCGGAGATCGATGGGACAGAGGCTTTTTCGGCGATCCCCCTACGCAGCGCCCTTTCGCGTTTCCATGACCTCTTTAGCCGTTTTTCGAAAGAGAAAAAGGTCAGATCTCACTTACGAAGTTGGCTTCAGAACGGCGACACTGTGGATGCATAAAGTCACCAAAATTTTTTATTAAAAGGGGTGGGAAAATTGGATTATGTATTAAAAATGAGGAAAGTAATGAATATGGAGGCCACAATTTCGGACAGCGAATGAGTTTATCGATTAAAGCGTACATAAAAAAAAATATAGAAAAAATTTCGAAGATTTTTGAATTATTATAATAATAATGATATAGTTATAAAAAATTGTCCAACTTTCGAAATGTTGATTCCTAACAGGATAAAATATCCGCTCCCAAGTATTTCGGTAACGCTTTTTTTTTCTGTGTTGCTATGGCACGGCAAATGTCGCCTTTCCCGCTTTTCCAAGAACCTTTTGAATATCGTGGGCCCCATCCATATACGCTGATATATGTGTAGCGTCGGGCCCGCAGCTAATGTAAGGCCCCCGTGGCGTCCCGTGGCAACCGGAATTCGGAAAGCGCGCACACAATTAATACGCTCCAAACAGACGACTTATTTTTCAACTTCTTCAGCTCGCACGTGAGCGTAGGTGTATAATATGTAGAATGAACGTAATAATATATCGCAGCCATATGGTCCCCTGATGATCACGATGACTGACAATGAATCCCTCAGATTGACGTGAAAGATGACCGGTCGGGTTTATTAGATTTCAAATTTTACCGAGAACAGTTAAATTTCAATTAATTGAATTAAACTTTAAAATGTTAAATTGAAAAGTAAAGGAGTGAACGATTTCGGAAATTAAAAATCCTATTCCAAATTTTAAAAGTTGAAGAAATTTTCGAAATTACAAAAATCATCGGCAAATTATAACCAATTCTTGTGTTCGAAGATTCGTCACTGATTCAAAGTTAAAAATGTTGAATAGTTATAATTAAATAAATAATAGTATACAAGTTTTCTTATCCGTAGTAAATTGGAGTCTAACTGAATTTCCAAACCTTATCGCAGCCAGGTCACGAAACAATCGGTGAGTTTTACTGATATTACGCCAGCGGGGGCGAGAGAGTATCATCCCCTTCCGGCGAAGGCCGCCCCTCGTGTCACTGGGTTACTAAACTTTGTACCTCCCGAATGGAGGACGTTTATTTCCGCGTGATTTACGAGAATAATCGACGCGAATCGAGGGGCGACCGTTAGACTTTGCGCGTATGGGGAATTGCCCCAGAGGGAAAGAGAGAGCGAAAGATTTCCCGTTATTTCGCAGCTTAACGCACACGTACGCACGAGCGCAAAAATTAATGCAGCGCGTGACGTAAAGGGCCCATGAAAGGGACAATCCCGAAAATGGAACATTTTGTTTGAAATGTATACTACTGTAACTATTGTTTGAGAGACAGTTCGGACCATGCGTCTTCCATCACGCTTTAAATCATAATATTTTGTGTGGACTGATCATTCTCGAAAACCACCCCCATAGCACCCTCAAGTCCGAAAGGACTGTCGAGCGCATCATTGTCGCAAAAACCATCGTATGATTTCAATTTGTCAAAATTTTACTACTTGTAGTTGACTTGTCATGTCTGAGAAAAGGTGGATATGTATTTTCGAGTTGAATCCAGGTCCCGGAAACCACCCCCGTATCACTTCTTGGTTCGAAAATTTTGTGAAGCGTATCACTATCGTAGATATCGTCTTAGAATTCGAATTTTCCTAAATTCTACTACATGTTGTTGACTAACATGTTCGAGAAAGGGTGGATATGTATTTTCGAGTTGAATCCAGGTCCCGGAAACCACCCCTATATCACCTCTTGGTTCGAAAATTTTGTGAAGCGTATCACTATCATACATATCGTCTTGGAATTCGAATTTTCCTAAATTCGACTATCTGTTGTTGACTAACATGTTCAAGAAAGGGTGGATATGTATTTTAGAGTTGAATCCAGGTCCCGGAAACCACCCCCATATCACCTCTTGGCTCGGAAATTCTGTCAAGCGCATCACTATCGTAGATATCGTCTTAAAATTAGAATTTTCCTAAATTCTACTACCTGTTGTTGACTAACATGTTCGAGAATGGGTGGATATGTATTTTCGAGTTGAAAACCTAAATGTTTTCGGGTTAGGAATTCGTAGGGCATTTACGTCGCCTTGAAGTTCGTAAATTGTGTTTCTGAAGAGAAACGCATCCGTTGATTTCACCCACATACATTATAGCGTGTTCAGAAGTCGCGTGAGTCACGAAAGTAATGCCACCCCGGGCACGGAAAACCGCCCGCTGGGGTGAACAAAATGGAAAAATCGCAGGGCCCTCGCGGGGCCCACGGCGCTGTTGTCGGAGCCATTAGCCACGCGGTCCTTTTTCCTTTTTCTCGTACGTGGCCGAGCATGGCAGCCGATCCTCCTCATGTTGAATTTTACGATCGCCGATAAAGCCGTTCCACGGAAAACGGTTAGTTCCTCGGGGCAAAAAAATTGCCCCCGAGAATCCAAAGTCCTTTCATTTTGGGATACATCACGTCGACGTTTGAAAATGATCGTCCCTAATGCGTGAAATCGCTGGACCGACTTTGGAAACGTATCGCCGAGTCGATCGCGAAGCAAATTAACGCCGAGCAGTACATTCTCGTTCAAAAATTCAGTTCGACTCAAATTGTTTGTGAATAACAAGTCGTTTTAAGGTCGTATCTTTGGTACAATCGATTACAAAAGTTTTTCCGAATTTTACGAGTCCCATATATCCATATATATCCCTGTCTATGCATATCACAATCTGCATCACAATACAATTCTCCATGTGAGAGCCAATGGAAGCACGAGATTGTGTCTGCTTATGTGATATATCTACTCATTCTAGCTGTCATTTTTCTCAAAAACGACGATTTTTGACATTCAAACCTGATTTTTGAACAAACTAATCAGTGAAACATTAAATTTTTGATACTTACTTGCAGCTAACGTGCGGCGCTTCTTTTCGCATATTTGTTATTGGAAAAACCGGACCCGTTTTTTCAATATAGTGAATATAGTGTCTTGAGCCCTATACCCTCTGTGTATTTGGAGTCGACTTTGACATTAAATATTTCTTTTCGCAGTTAGTCAATCGACTCAAAATCTTGCTAACATATCACAGATACGTTCAATTACAGTTATACAAATTTTTAGCGAAAAATTCGGAAACTCGAAAATCAAAGACACGACCTTAATTAATGATTAATTTGCCAATATGTTCACAACTCTATTCTAATTGATATTATTGAAAAATCCTAATGGGACTAAAGTAAAGAGAATTTCCGTAAAAATAGTAATTTCCTCGAAATAATGAGCAAGGATTCGAAACTAAAAATGCAGGCCAGCGCGCAAGGTCCCGGTGAAACTGCATCCGACATCTCGTTTTTCGTGGATCGCGTGTCCCGCACGTACGCCGGATGAAAGGGACGGAAATCTTCGGGAGTGGACGCAACTTCCGGTGCCGCGGCAGGAAGTCCCTCGAAATTTCGCGTCTCCCTCCTTTGTCCCCCGGGCACGAAAATCGATCCCGCGACATCGCAACGAAGAGGGGAAGGGGGACTACTATTTTCGAATCGTCCATTAAGGAACCACGCCGCGAGGCGCTTCCTCTCGCCTCGGAGAGGAAAGAGGGGACGAAAAAAAAAGAGAAAAAAAAACACGAATTCCAGTCGCGACGGTGCCATTAATTCACGCGGGCCAAAGTTTTCCGCTCTCCCCTCGGGGCATAGCGTCGTTTTTTTCGTCACCGAGAAAGAACGTCTCGTGATTCAGGGGGCCCGGTCACAGTTTTTTTCGGGGCCCACGAGGTCGCCGCGGGTACCTCGTTTACCATGAGTTTCGTGGATTTTCTTTACCCTTGAAAGATGATCGTGAATTATTTATGGGGTTTTTCAGTTTGAATCGAAAACATTTTTGTAATCATCTGAATTTTGCAAGGTTTCTAAACTTTCGAAATATCTTCTAATTTTGGCGAGGTGTTGAATTTTTTATTTCAATTTTCTGAGTTTCATATTGAAAGATTAAAAAAGTACCGAGGGAAAGTTTTAAGATATAAGGGCCAGTAGTTTCGTCTGTAACCTGCATTCGCGTGTTGGCCTTCGGCTTATCAGAGTTTGATTACAATCTTGAACCGTGATCGCTCAGACGGAATTTATATCGAAGGAAAGTTTTTGTCGCGAGTGAGATCGCGAGGATGAATCGAAAGATATGGATGTATTTGGATGCTTTTTAGCGTAATAAGTTTCCGATGGAATATTTAGGTAAAATGTTTGTTGTAATTTTGAGAAAAATTAGGAGACGATTTCAAAAATGGTGGGTTCCCAGTTGCGCGGAAAATTTTCAGGTAGAACCAAAACGGTGAAAAAGAAGGTTACTACCGAGTTCCGCGGGAAACCCCCCAAAAAATGATGAAAATTTCTGGGTTTCTAAAGTGCCTAACCTAATCTGAAGTAGCCGTTCTTTGTTACGAACATAAATTTTTATGGTTTTTTTTTTCGGGTGTGATACTTGCTTTAGAAAAACGCGTATTATTAAATTTGAATAATTAATCATTAGAATTCCTCGGGTTAGGTCACTTCTTTGGTACACGCGCACGGCATTTAGGCATCACGTTTATATTTTCTGTTATTTAACTATTAATATTCAACTATCATTGTTCAATTATAAAATTTAAATATCGTTATTCAACCGTTCATTGCTATTGAATTATTTCGGATAAAAACAATGTCGATAAAAGGATTAGATGTCCGCTTTACAAAACGCAAACAAAATTGGGTAAGTTCGTAGCAAAAAACGACTACTTCAAGTTAGGTTCGGCTCTTTAGAAAAAGCGTACGAGCTTGTGGAATTACTATTTCTAAAATAATTTTTGTCTTCCACATTTAAATCTCTGGGTTTTTCACCTGCCTTTTTGGGTCGAAACCCAAAAATTTTCATGGATCTTCTTGCATTTTCGCGCAACTCGGCAGTAACCTTAAAAATTTTGATCAATCTGCAATATGTATTTGCAATCTACTGGCCATCGGTCGCTAATTTTGTTTAAATAACATTTTGAGGGGGTGAAATTCTTCACGATTTTGGTTTTTTGGTTGAAACCTGATACCAAATTCTCCTGTGAGGCGATCGGGTCGATTTTGATATATTTCTGAAAGTTACGGAGACCGAAAAAATAAAATATAAATTTCTCGATTATCCTCGAAAATTTTACTGTTCACCCGAAATTCTGAAGAATTCTTTAAAATTATAAGAAATACCAAACTCCTGTAAAACCCTCTCAAAAAACCAGGAAGTTCTAACGATTCGTAAAAATCTTACTCAAATTTGATAATCAGCTGCCTCAAATTCAGTATACAATTTCCTCGGGCATTAAATTTTCCTTTCAAACTTAATAACTCTGGTCAGTAGCATGCACTAACAAGGAAAACTGGAAAAAGGAACGTGTAACTCGATGCACTTACTTAGTGCATCCCTTTTGTCAGTTTTCCCGATGAACTTATTACCGCGGGGAAAAAGAAAAATCGTCTTTCCCATGGTGAATTGTCTGTGGCGCGAGGATGCAAAACGTCGCTTCATGGACAATATTATTGGCGGTGAATTATTTCCGTTTTAGAGCGCGACGGGCCCCGTTTTTGGGGCCTCGCAGCGGGAGGGCCAGAAAGCCTGACCACGGTTCCCCGCGTGTTCACGACTCACGCGAGCGGGAAAGCCGTGACTGTGTGCGTTTTTAACAGCCAGCGCGAGGAATCCCATTTGACGGGCCCGATCGGCTCGCGCCGATTCGGCGCCTGAAAAATCCCCGGTCTGGGCCCAATCGCGGTACAGGTATTAGCTTCCATACACGTTTCGTGGATTTCGGTGCTCGGAAAAAATAAGGGGCGATTGCGTAATCGGCCTTCGTCTCGGCCACAAAAAACACCCAAATGCATTTACATCGAAAGGGCATAAATTGAGACGTATCGTGGGTCATAAAAGTGGGAGATTTTCCACTAATTCTTTTGCATATTGAAAAGTTGGAGTTCCGTGGAACGGTATTTTAAAGATTCTGGTGGTAGGATTAACTCGGGCGTGTTTAAAGGGAGTTTGAAAGGAAAATTAAATGCTCGAGGATAATTGTTGAATTTTCAGAGGCAGTTGATTAATTATTTAAATTTGAGTATGATTTTCGCGAATCGTTGAAATTTTTCGAAATTTGTGTAAATTTTGTACAGCTTATCGGATTTAACGATTTCTTGAAGCTTTGAACAACACCTGAAATAACGTTTTTGGCAAATTTCTCGCAATTTTAGAAAATTTTTTCGATTTTGTTTTTTAATTTTCAAGTGTGAAATCTAGAAAAATTCTCTGGGTATAGAATAATAATTCTAATAATTGTCCGTAAATCTCTCGAAATTTCCACAATATTTGAAGTCCTCCAACTCTGTCAAGTTTTTCCCCAAGAATGCATCAATTTGGAATGATAGGAATAAAATTTCGAATTTCGAAAAATTCCATATAATAGAATCACAAGTTTGTAAGTTCGTCTCATCTTATCATACATTCAGACGTGAAAACTAATAAATCCAAAATTTCAATTCATTATTCCTTGATAACCGATTAGAAATCGCGATTCAAAGTATTACGAAATACAAAATTTTTACATCACCTTTAAGTTTTTTGCTGTTTTCAAAGTACACAATATTCCAAACTGAAATACCGAGAAATTGGAATTCCAAAACTCCAAAATTCGCGTAACTGTAAATTCAGACATCTAAATTCAAATTTCGTAAATTCAGAATCTCACACGTATGTACTTCAAAATCGACCAATTTTGTTAAAACTTTTTGAAAGTCATTATTTAACATTGTTCCGCCTTGAAATTCGATTCTTGTCGTCATAAATGACGATGGCCAGTCAAATACGACGCGAACATCTCGCTCCGCTGTTCGCGGGTAATACAAAAACGGAGGCAACTTTTCCCGTTGTTCGACGGTCTTTGAAAACGCGACCTCGAAAGCGTTATAACCGGGGCCCGGATCATCGTCGGCAACTCGCGAGCCAAAAGTCGCCTCTTTGTTCCGTGGCGAGCAAGGCCCGGGGGCCCAAGGGGGGGCGGTAAGGGGGGGTGCAGGCGCTCCTCGAACAGCGAGAGCGCTCCTAATTGACGGCTCGGCACCGCGGCGAGGGACCGCGGCTCGCCCTCTCTCGCGGGGCCTCCGGGCCCCGCGTGCTCTCTCGTATGCAGACGAGGGGCCCGAACCCGGGGGGAAAAGGGGGAGAGACGCGCCGCCGCTGCCCACGGCGGTATACGAGCCATTCGCGGGACCCGATCTCTCTTTCGTGCTTGCTTTTTGCCCGCGCCGCTCATTTTTTTTCTCCTTCGCTGCTTCTTCCTCCTCGCGCGATACCGCGGCGAGGTGGCTCTTTTTTTTGCTTCTCCTTCGGTTCCACGGATCGACAAACACGGGCAGAAATTTTAGTGTAGTCATGGGCGTCTCGCGTGGTTTCGTACGAGGGTGCTCCTCGTTTAAGCGATTATCGCGAATCTTCGGTGCCAACCCTCAAAATCGATGGTAGTATTAAAAAAAAAATGTTTCCCCAAAATTTGAATGAAATCGGACAGTATTAACACATGCCTCTGAGAGACTGATATTTTTTGTTTTTTTGTTTTTAATTTTAAGTTTTAGATTACAGATATAACGATCTTTTTTCGATGGCGGGAACAACAATGTCGGAGATCAATTTTTTTGGATTCGCCATCCAGTTTTCGGTCGAAATCGCACTTTCCAAGGAAAAAGTTTCAAAATTTTAATGAACTGTAATGTTGAATGGGAAGTAAGGGAATTTTCGTAACAATCAAACTTTTTCAACGTTTGTAATAATTTGATTCAATTTTCTGTACTGAGAATTTTTTTATTTTTACATTAAATTTTTGCATTTGGATTTTCAGATTCTAAAATTTGGATCTGGATTTCTCGAGATCATATTTTCTGAAGTTTTATTTAAAAACATTTTTAAGCCAACGAAAATATCAAATATATACAAATATTACAGTTGTTTTTATTCCAACTGTTATTAATTAAAAATTTTCTTTGTTACTAAAGCTTGGCTGACTCAATTAATGTTAATGAAAAATGCTGGCTTTTCGTACTACTTGAACGGTAAGAGAAAATAACAACGCAACAATTAATTACATTAATCAATAGCTCAATCTATGAGAACGTGCATCGATCTCGATCATGTTCGATCGCGAAAGGTCGTGAAAAAAGTGTTTCTCCCAGCTTAGGAGAGAAAAATCTCGCACGACCGAGCGAGACAAATCATTAGGGACGAGGAGCGCGATCGCATGTGAAATAAGTGACATACGCCCATTCGGTAAATCCGTCAGCTTAATTATGCCGAAGTCCAAAGTACCGCTATTGGCAAACGAGAGGAGGTGGAGGCGCCATTCGAAGCGCAGAATTAGGCGCACACAGACGGCTCACCCACACGATCGCTACCTCGCTCGCTCTCTCGGCGGCGACTTTTTTTTTCTAAGGGTTCGGGCCCTCGCGAGGCCACGGACGCGAAAGGTCAAAGGCGGCGGAATTTCAGCGCTACTCCCGCCGATCCCCATCCTCCCCTTCGCTCTTTGTCCTACCAGAATATTTTATTCCCCGTTTTGAAAATTCCCGTGTCGAAAAACTTCACAATGCTTGTACGGTCAGAATTATTCGATTGGAGTGTAATATTTAATGAATGTAGGGCAAATTACGTAACAAATCGAATAATGTTATGCAATTTCGGAATTACAGCGTTTTTGAACGTTGATGGAAAGTTTTAAAATTATGTTAAACATACGATAGGAAATGTTGGGTTTTCTCAGAAAATGTTATTCAATTTTTTTGGTAAAACAGAAAATGTTATTCAATTTTTTGTCATATCCGCGTTGTTTTGAGGTGAATTATAATTTTTTGAACACTGAAAAAACACCGTTTGTCTCATGCATGTGAGAGTCAACATTAAACCTGCTTGCGCAATAATGTACAATTACCGAAGACTGAGGGGAAAAGGAGCTTTTCGCGATCGAGGACTTTTTATCGTCGTCAATCTGGTGGGCGGGGGGAAGTGCTAATTTGTATCAATATTTATGAGATTACGGGAGGCTGATTCTCGAATTGATTCGTCAGTTTTTTAATGGGCTCGGTGCAACGTGCATCAGACAGGCAGGGGAAAACGATTGGGGAAGTAGATTCGGGGGATGATGTTGTTTGGGACGTCCGGGTTTTCTGCGTAGTTGGGTCGTGAGATTCATGAATGGGGTGAGGAGGCAATTTGTTTTGCGTTTCATGGCACTTTAAGACTCATGAAGCAAAAAATGTCTCACACAGGAACTTCTTTTAGAGGATGATTTTCACCAACATGAAAATTCTTGAACGAAACGTTACTCAATATCTTACGAAGAATAAATTATAATTATTTTTTTACACGAATAAACGCACTCTCTACATTTCTTCAAGTAAAAATTCACTACATTTGAGTAGAAATCATGCAAATGAGGATTGTGTGGAAATTTTACTCAAAATAAGTATAATATCACTCGTTTTAGAGATACGTTTCATTCTACAAAATGATCCCAATTCAACCAACTTTTTTGAGAGTGAAAAATTTTTGTTTCACTCGAAAATAAGCGAGATTACACTTACTAATGTAATTGTATTTAATTCCGGTCAAATTTTCACTTAATCTTGATCTGCAGAATTATCAGTCGAATTGAGTAAACAATTGTAATGTAAACTTTATGTGACAATTTTGAACGGGGCAAACTGACCTTTGGGGCCATTCATAAATCACGTGATGCGAATTTCGACATATTTTGACCCCCCCTCCCCCCTACGTGACGCTTTTTCGTATGCTTGTAACATTGACGATGACATTCAGGCAACCCCCTCCCCCCCAAAAGTATCACATGATTTATGAACCGCCCCTTTATTAACATTTTTATTTTGAATTAGAATTGTACTCTTTTAGAATACTTGGGATATTCCATACGAAAAATTGTTGCTCATATCGTCAATGGAAATGCTTGAGAATTTTTGAAGAAGCAATTCAAATTTAATTTACAACGCGAAACGCGCTGCGTACACGGTCGCGAAAGTCCAATCGGCAGTTCGACGCGGAAATCGATCATAAATGAAGGGGCAAGACGCGAAAGGGAAACAAAAGTAGCCGCGCCATGGCAAATTCGGCGAGAGAAAGAGAGACCAGAACGCCTTTGATTCTCGAGCGTTTATTAAATCGGCTGGTTTTAATAGCGCCCGTTTTATTTTTCGGGCCAAGTTGGAGCACGGCGCCAACTAGGATTCCGCTCGGAATGAGAGGGTGAAGAAAAAAAATCGAATGTGTTTCGATCCAGAGTAATTTTAAAAGGGTTACTCTCTTTAGAATATGGCTGTAGAAAAATCAGAGTAGTCTTTTTTAGGTTGAATAATCCGTCGAATTGCACCGAATTTTAGTCAAGTTCGATTAATTCTCGTGCAAAGTGAAATTTCAGACATTTTACGAATTTTTGAAAAATAATATGGACTTGAAAAGTGGAAGTGTTCAACTTGAAATAAAAACTGCTGATCCAAAAATTGTGAATCAATCGATAAATGGATACATGACGAATCTATGGATATCTTCGACATGTCTATAGATATCTATGACATATCTTTGGATATCTGTGACATATCCTTGCATATAAGTCAAAATGACGCTAATGAGACCTCAAATACAGTTGAATTAGTGTTCACATAGCTAATAATTTTGAGGTGTTGATCAATAGAAGATTGAAAAAAATGAGTCATGTAAAATTGGGCGATAAAAATCGAGCGACTGCCAAAGTGTCAAAACGCTTATTTCACTCCCCTATCCGGCCGAATTACACATGGCCGAATGAGTCGAGTTGCAGGTCCTCGGAGAATTACGAAAGTTCAGTTTAAATGTGCCATTGGCTTTAATCTCGTCGAATAAAGGACCCCGCAATGGCCCGAGTGACGATACAAAAGGAAAAGGATTTTTTAGGGGACATCGAGGTCCTACTTTCGAGAGCTTTTACGCACTTTGCAGAGGCGAAGCGCACGCGCCACTTTTACGGTTCACGTACGAATTCAGCGCGCGTTTTGGGGGATGGGAGGAAAACTTGTCGATCTCTGGACATTAGCCCCGATTTAGGGTGGATCCACTACGCTTAGATTTCATTAGTGATAATTTTATTATTCTCCATACTAACCTTAGGTATAATTTATACATGTAGTGAATTAGTGAATTATTTTCAGTAAATTATGTAGAAAAAAATAAGTTTGAAAGAATGTCTTGCAGATTTTTGTTTGTTTGTATTTTTCGAGAAATAATTAACTCTGAAACACTCGATGATTGGTGGAAAATAATATCTGAAATTTGTTGAAAATTTTTTACAACTGTCAATGAAATTAAAGAAAAATTTCGCAAGGCTTCATTTCGTATGATATGTAACTAATTGTGAACAATGTTATATTTTGGAGTTATGCAGAAGGGCATATATGGTATAGAAAAGTTAAATTGGTGAGGTTTTGTATTCTCGAGTGAAAAGATTTCCTTCGCCGCAGCGCGAGTCGCGTCGCAGAGAGCCGCATCGCGAGCGGCATCGATCGATTCGCTGCCCGCGGGACTCGATATTGGCCGGTGCCTGGGCTTCGCGAAATTTCCTCTGGGTGACGTATTTTCTTCTGAATAAGGAAATTTAACGATGTTCACCGATAATATGGTAGACTTTTCATGTAGAAAATGATTGAGGTTAATGAAATTACTTTGAATGTATAAAAACAAGTCTCGTAGACAATAAGCGAGTACGTAGCGTGGTGGAAACAAATTTGCACCAACAATTATTTCCAAAGTGTCGTCCCTTTCCGGGTCCCTTGAATTATTACAACAAAAGTAACATACATCGAAAAAAGGAGAATCCTAAATAAGAACCTCTGTCTTCTAAGTGTTGATGAATTCATTTAGTGCGTACGAAAAAAAAGTTCGTAACTTTTTTTTAATTTACAAAAGTTATAACTAAAAATGGAAGATAGAGAAGATTGAGCTATACATGATAAACAAACAAAAATTACAGTGCTAATAGGACATTCCAATTCGAAAATTTCGAATTCTAAGTAGATTTTCACTCAAAAACTCAAAATAATTATTACTATAATAATTGTTGCATCGAAATTCGAAGACGTTCCATTTTTTACACTCAGTCCTGAAAACTTGGAAACTGAGGAAAATTCTAAGAAAACCACTTAAGCTATCACTTGTCGCTCAAAAAATGGTCCGATTTTTATAAACTCATCCCTTCTGAGGGATGAATTCAAGGGACCCTTTCCAGGTCCCTCGAATTATGAGAACAAAAGTAACATACATAGAAAAAAGGAGAGTCCTAAATTAGAACCTTAGTCTTTTAAGTGTTGATGAATTCATTTAGTATGTACGAAAAAAAATTGTAACTTTTTTATAATTTACAAAAGTTTTAGTTAAAAATAGAAGATTGGGAAGATTGAGCTATACTTGATAAACAAACAAAAATTACAATACTAATAGGAAATTCCAATTCGAAAATTTCGAATTCTTAGTAGATTTTCATTCAAAAGTACAAAATAATTACAACTATAATAATTGTTGTATCGAAATTCGAAGACTTTCCTTTTTTTACACTCAGTCCTGAAAACTTCAAAACTGAGGAAAATTCTAAGAAAAACACCTGAGCTATCACTTGTCGCTCAAAAAATGTTTCGATTTTTACCAATCCATCCCTTCTGAGGCTGATTTTGCTACTCCAGTCGAGTCCAAGGACCGATGAAATATCGTGTGACAAGTGAGAAGCTGCGGGTCGAACTTCCTGAAATTACCTTGCAATCCAACACCCTCGACCTCGAAAAACAACCTCCTTCGGAGGCCTGAACGCGAGGGGAGGGCTGTAAATATGTATCAATAACCCTGGTAACTCGGGGCTTCGTCGAGTCATGCACCGTGACTGTGTCTCCGCGTATAGTGGCGTTTAAGACGCGGATAAAAAGAGAAAAAAAAACCGCAAAAAATCAATCCATCGCCACCCGAACATCTCCGATTTCAAAGGAACGTTTGGCGGTGATTCGGGAATTTTCCCGGTTGGCAAGGAGGTCGAAGATGCGGGACGTACTGACATTCTTGGCACGTATTCATCCGAGAAAAGTTTAACAATTTTGACTCCAGCCGGGGTTTTCTCAGTTTGGAGGGGTTGGGAATAAGCGGAAAATTGCACGAGCAAGACGATGATAACGAGGGTACTCTATGCATCTTGATAGGCCCAAAAAGAGGTAGTTTGGATTTTGCAATACTTCTTATTTGTCGTAGATATTTCATAGATTTGTCATAGGTATTAATAGATATGTCATAGATATCGGATATCCATAAATATTCCATAGATATGTCGAAGATGTATCCATAAATGGAATAGAGGTTTATAGAAATGTCATGGATATCCATGGAAATGAGTTAAAGTTTCGAGAATGGATAAATTTCCGGTTTTATAAATTCAAGCGCAATTTCTTCCTCTAGGGAGTCGTGTTATAACGTGTCATAATGTAAATGCCGCAGTAGCTCGCGCGTCAAATTGCGGTACTTGTCGATGGCCACTGAGTAATCGGCGAAGAACACTGTTATTTCGTGACTATTTTTCAAGAAGTAATATGCGTTTTTGTAGTCGAGGACCGGCATTATTTACGTAATAACGTGGTGTTTGGGCAATAGAGAGCTCGAAAAAAACCATTAAGGTTTGCTTTGGGGTGATTTGCACTTTTTTATTTTGTCTTCGCAAAATTATGGGAGTTTGGGATAGTTTGAAGATAATGTATAGCGCAGGTAACTGTTTGCTGGACTGCTACATTTCCTACATTCGGTTAAAGTGTTGGAAAATTGAATGAAAAACTGGAAAATTTGTAAGACTAGACATGATGCGCGTGCTACGCGCGCCTGCATTTAACGATCATAATTTCTTCGAATAATTTCTGTACATGCTACTATTACAAATATCAATGGATATTTTATACTTTATACATAGATTTCTGACAATTCTTATTCATTTCCATCCATTGCCATGAATTTCCATCGATTCTCATAAATTCCCACTGATTCCTATAAATTCCCATAGATTCCTATGAATTCCCATCGATTACTATTGATTTCCATTCATTTCCATCAATATCTACTATCAACTCTCGATTCCTATGGATTTCTACCAATTATTATTTATTTTGATTCATTCCATTCAATTTCTATTAACTCCCATGTATTCTTATGAATTCCTATCGGTTCCCATAAATTCTCATAATTATGTATTATTGTTTCCATTCATTCCTATCAATTTTTATCGATTTCTACCAATTCCCATTGATTTCCATGAATTCCTATGGATTCTAATCAATTTCGATTACTATGAATTCATATAAACATGAATTCTTATTGATTTACGTTCATTCTTATCAATTTCTATTAATTCTAGTCAATTCCCATTGATTTTAATCGATTCCTATGAATTCCCATCAATTACAATTGATCTCCATTTATTCTCGTCGATTATTCTATTCCCGTTGATTCTCATCAATTTTAATGAATCCTCATGAATATTCATATCAATTTCTATTGATTTCCGTTCATTTCTATCAATTCCCATCAACTCCCATCGATCCCTATTAATCACAATCGATTCTAATTTATTCCCATCAATTTTCATGAATTCCTATAAATTCCCATCAATTATTACTATTGATTTCCATTCTTTCCCATAATTTCTGTATTAATTCCCATCAATTTCTATCAATTTATAACAATTCCCATCAACTCTTATGAACTTCTATGAATTCCCATCAATCACTATATCGATTTTTATTTATTTTAATCGATTTATAACAATTTCCATCGATTCCCATGAATTCTTATCAGTTACTATGAACTAATTATTTCCATCAATTTATATTAATTCCCATGTATCCCTATGAATTCTAACCAATTACTATCCATTTCCATCAATTTCTATCAATTTCCATTAATTAAAATCAATTCCGGAATCAAAAATAATGATTTTAAAATTTATTATCATTGACAACAATAATTTAAACAATTATTGTCAATGATCAAAATTTAAAACTCGCGCGCAACTCACGAACCGTCAAAACCATGGCATTGAAGTGAGCGTATCACACGATTTCGTTAGATTATCGATTACCATTCAATACACGCGGCATGCTTCAGATGATTCATCACTTTTTTCTCTAGGGATTGGGATTGCAAACTTTAAAAATATTTGCATTGTGAAAGGTTCAGAATTTCGGTATATGTGGAAAAATTCTGACGATGCTGAAAATTCGAAGGATGGCAAATTTCCGTGATTTAAACATGTTTGAAACATTTTAATATTGTTAGATAGTTAGAATTTTAGAGATAAGCATTTTTGAATTTGTGCACTTTCCATATTTTTTATTTATAATTTTGAAACATGTAAAATTTTATTCAGGAAAATTAGGAAAATGTCGAGGAATTATTGTCGAAAAATTTACGAAACTGAATCAGACGCTTAAGACGAATATTTTTTTATTTTATGTATAGAGGGCAAAAAAAACTGTGAGATGAAAATATTATCTCCTGGAATTCAAAGTTTTCTCGGTTTCCTAGGTCCGCAGTGCACCCTTGTATTCTGCTTTAGACGATCAATTACGAGTGCAGTTATCCCACCGAATTCACGAAACCCGAACAACTCTAGACTTCCCTTAATTTCCATTCATACTCCCTGACTCCCGGGCTGGCCGGTAATGAGGCAAAATCCGAAAAGTGATCGCGTTCGTTCGAGATGAAATTCGTGGCGGCTTAATTATTATCGCGGGAGAAGCTTTTTACGCAATGTTATTCACCGCTTTCGATCGTGGCCCGGATCCATTTCTTCCGTGCTCCAGTGGCTCGGGAGCCTCTTTATCCCCCCGGATCTACAGCAAAACAACTCTAAATTTCAGCGTGTTATCGTTCATAAACACACTTAAAACTTCTTATTTTTAACATTTCTCCAAAAATGTGGGGTCGAGACTGCGCACACGCCATAAAAATATTTAAAAAAAAATTCTGTAATCAGACAAAAGACTTTGTAATTCCCTAGTGATTGTAGTTTTTATAAAAACAGACAAAATTTTTATAAAAACAGTGAATTATTTATGAAAATTCGTTTTTTTATAAGGTCGATTTTATAAAAGTTATTTGAAATTATCGATTTTTATAAAGTGGTTTTATAAAAACTTTACAAAAAAAATTTTTTTTTTTAATCTGTCAAAATTTTCATACAATTAATATGTTTTTTAATAAAAACAATTGAAAGCCTCCAAAATTTTTTGTAAAATTGTTATATTTATACAAACTTCGCAATTTTTATAAAAAGTTTCATATTTTTATAAAAAAAACTTTCCTGGTAGAAGGAATTTCTCTTATAGTAACATTTGAT
>JAPYZK010001419.1:0-44974 GCA_030522785.1 Platygaster equestris | reverse complement strand
CTAAACTGAGCGTGAGTGAGTAAATAGCTATAGGTCGTTAAGATGAGCGTGGGCGAACAGCTTATTCGCCCACTAGTGGGCGAACGAGTTCATCACTCATATGCCATACGTCAACAATCAGGTAATCCATTATTTCGTCCACTCTCAGCAGGGCCACGAAATTACATATTTCTCGCGGGAGTTGAATAAAAAATAAAACGAAACAAGTCACCGCGCTACAAACAAGTCAAGTGTTCGAGCAGGGCGATAATCGCTGCCCGCGATCGTTGTTGCCGTGTCAATAAAAATCATTAAGAAACTTTAATAACCCCTCGAGATTTCCTGACTGACTCGGCTCGCGAGCATGAGAAATAATGCCCCCTCGAGTGTGTACATTACAGTACGGAGGTGCTGCGCGGTACCGAGGAGAGGAGGCCCAAGAAATCCAAAGAAATCCGGGCCGGGACGATCGTCAGTCTGCGAAGCTGCCCGGGTGATGTACGGTTCTGACCCTGAGTGAAAAAGCGAGAGCGGCCCTCTCACTCTTCCTCAACTCAACCCCTTCGCCCGAGGAGTCCGGGGGGCCCGGGCCCCCCCAAGAGTCCTCGGGACCGATGGCCGCCAAGTGGGGGTGTACTGTAGGACCCGTATCCGGGTATCGTGCGGTATCGTGAGCCGGGGCAGACGAAGGCTTATTTCCCATCCTTCTCCCTCACGGCCCTTTTCTTCTAGTGCCAGACGAAGACGAGGCACAATTTATGGAGTACATAATGACGCGCCCGCGGTATTGTGCCGTACCGAGACTACCGAGAGTGAAAGACGCCCGAAATAGAAAAAAAAAAAAAGAAAAGAAAGAAAAGAAAAAAAAAAAAAAAAAAAAAAAAAAAAAAAAAAAAAAAAAAAAAAAAAAAAAAAAAAAAAAAAAAAAAAAAAAATAGTGAAACAATACTGATTTTTAGGAGTGTCAAAGTTTTCGAGAAACTAATTTTTAACATTTTCAATATTTAAAGATTTTCGACAACTTTGGGAATTTTCATAATTCTTGAAATTATGAGAATTTCACGAATTTCTGACATTTCGAGAAACTTAATAATTTGGAATATTTTTCACGATTCAAGATTTTTAACAATTTTGAGAATTTTTGAGGTTTGCAGTATTTTGAGGACTTTGGAAGTTATTGGAATTTTGGAAAGTTCGAGAATTTCAGAATCCCGTAAAATTTCCGTAATATGGCACTACGCAAAAAAAGTATATTTCGAAAAAAATAGTCCAACAATACTGATTTTCACGAGCGTCAAAGTTTTCGAGGAACTTGATAATTTTCAACATTTTCAACATGTCAAGATTTTCAACAATTTTGGGAATTGTCAGAGTTTGGGAGATTTCGAGGATTTTACAAGTTTTTAGAAGTTTAAAAATATTCAAAATTTCAACAATTTTGATAATTTCGGAGTTTAAAAAAAATTTTTTAAATTCTGGAAATTCACAATATTTTCAAAATTTTCAAAATAACGAGAATTTTACGAATTTCTGACATTTCGAGAAACTTCATAATTTGGAATAGTTTTGACGTTTCAAGATTTTCAACAATTTTGAGAATTTTTAATGTTTGAAGTATTTTGAGGATTTTGCAAGTTATTGGAATTTTGAAAAGTTCGAGAATTTTAAAATTTCCGTAAATTTCAGAGATTTGTGAAGCTTTAAAATATTCTGAAAATTTTCATAATTCTTGATATTACGAAAAATTTACGAATTCTTCACATTTCCAGAAACTTGATAATTTGGAACATTTCGAGATTTTGAATAATCCAGGGAATTTCGAAAGTTATCAGTATTTTGAAAATTTTCAGAATTCCAAAAATTTTCAGAAATTTCAGAGAATAAACAAAGTTTCGAAAATCTTCAGTATTAAGGCAGTTTTCATAATTCTCAAAATTGTAAAAATTTTACAAGCTTCTAAAATTTCGAAAAACTTTTGTTTAGTTGGAACATTTTGAATATATTTCAAGATTTTCGATTATTTTGATAAATTTCAAAGTTTAAGAGATTTTGAGAATTTTCGAACTCTTAGGAATTTCCGAACTTTTCAGAATGTAAAAATTCCAGAAATTTCAGAGATTTGAAAAAGTACTGAAAATTCTGAAAAGGTACAATACTTCCATAATCATTGAAATTCCGAAAATTCAACGAATTTCTAAAACTTTGAGAAACTTAATAATTTCGAACCTTTCGAACATTTCAAGATTTTCACAAATTTCGTAAATCTTCAAAGTTTGGAGTATTCCGAGAATTTCAAAAGTGCAGAGAATTTTGACAATTTCAAGCATCTCAAACATTTTGAAAATTTCAGAGATATTAAAAAGTATTGAAAACTTTAAGAATTGAGGAAATCTTCATTATTATCTAATAACATTTTACTTTTTGAATTAGTTGAATTAATTTCGAGTAAAAATCACCTTAACTCCCCCCGAATGAAATATCTGGTTACGCCTTTGTTTTCCTCCATTCTTCCTATTTACCGGAAATTATCCTATCTGTAGTTTGAAACGTTCTCAAACTTGTGAAATAACACGAAAATTTCGAGTCCGAATCAAGAAATTGATCCCCAATTTGACACAAAATTGAACACTCGTAATCACTAGAGTTCCTATAAATAGAGTTTGGCTATCCGGCGCAATTGTCTGGTTGGCTGGATCCAAAGCTTGACCCAAAATGGCGGCTCTAATAGGAAGAACCGATTGTATGTACGTGACGAATGTATGTGTGTACCGCCACCATTTTGGGTCAAGCCATGAAGAACTGTTCTTCATGGGTCAAGCGATCGACACATACACACTAACACATTGCAGATGGCCAGACTCTATTTATAGGAACTCTAATAATCACGAGCTCACTAGGACAATCCGAAAAGTCAACTCTTCGTCCCTGGACGCATAATGTAGGATTTCCAGGACGTTGCATCTTCGTGGAAGTGCTCGCCGTGAGGTTTCTTTCAAGGCCAAGAGCCGTCTCAAACGTCCGACGGGATATGTCGAATGCAAATCGCGGCTCGCGATAGCGCGGGGCGAAGAAGCATGAGCGGCCAAGGGGCTGCTGCTTCTTGGCTGTTCATGAAAAATTTATGCTTTTCGCCGCGGCGCGCTAAAATGTGCCGCGATCGCGATGTCCATCTACCAAGGATATTTTCGGGTTCAAGGATTTTCGGACATATTCGGAAAGGGGCCGACAGTTGAGGAGGCCCTCGAAAATCAAGCGGCTCTCCGCGAAATCAAAGAGCGAATTTCAAAAGGCGCGCGCGATGAATGGCAATGGGCCCGTGTGGCGGGAGCGGGCCCAACAAGTCGTGGGCCGGGGCAAATTTTAGAAAGAGGAGGAAAGATTCGTAGTCATAATGTATTATAACGCCGTACGTGGTTTTTGAGATATCATTTTAGTAGATAGTCTATGGGGGTTCTGGCTCCCCCCACTCCTCCTTCAATCAAGAAAATTCTGTAATTTGATTAATTCAAAAAAATTTTTTAAAGGGTAAAATTATGAACAATTGTAGAAAATCCAGAAATTATTAAAAATTTGACGACTTTTGGGAAATGGTACAAAATATGATGGAATAGAGAAAAATTTTTTTAAATTTGAGTAAATGTAAAAAATTTCAGAAGGTATTTTATTCTATAAAATTTTTATCATTACATTCAATTCTCAAACATTTCTGGAATTTTTTCACATTTTCTCAAATTTTTCAACATTTTACCTCGATTTTATCATATTTCTTATTATTCTCCAGAATTTCATCGAATTTATAATTTTATGATTATCTAGAATTTTTCATAATTTTACAGTTTTTGGAATTTATCGCCAACCTCCCACTGCTCCTCTTATCATGTTACCAGGAGTGGGGGGGGAGGGGGGGGTTGGTGATAAATTCAAAAGACTGTAAAATTATGAGAAAATCTAGATAATTATAGAATTATTAATTTAATAAAATTTTGGGTAATAATAACAAATATGATGAAATCGAGAAAAAATTTCAAAATATTTTAGAAAGTGTGAAAAAATTCCAGAAATATTTCAGAACTGGATACAATTATAAAGATTTTATAGAATAAATATTATGAAAATTTTTTAAATTTTCTTCAATTCAAAACAAATTTTTCCAATTTCATCATATTTTTTATCATTTCCAAAGCGTCGTCAAATTTTGAATAATTTTCCAATTTTATACAGTTGTTCATTATTTCACACTTTCTTAAATTTTTTTGAATTTACCAAAGTATATAATTTCACTGATTGAAGAAGGAGTGGGGGGAGACAGAATACCCATAGACTGTCTACTCATTTTCTGTTTGAAACGGATGAAAATTCGAACTCAAAACCAACAAAACTGAACTCGGAGCTAGGGTTGCCACCTCTTCGGGTTCGACCTGAAGACTTCGGGTTTCGGGGTACGATCTTCGGGCTCAGGGTTTGAGCGAAAAATCTTCGGGTTGCGCTGAATTTCGATACATTGTTTCTATTTTTGCTGAAAATTGTCGTGTTCAAGTATGAAATACGTGTGATTCGAGCAGTAAAAAAAGTACTAAATACTTGAAAATTAAAGAAATGAATATTCATAAAAGGCTCGCAATTTTTTGAATATCGCATGAATTAAAATTTTTCTTATTATTCTTCAATTGAGGCTCGTTTTTACCAGCAAAGAGCGATAGAAAATTCCAGTATCGACTTGTATTCTATCGTTTCTAACAATAAAGAAAGCAAATCTTGGTACAAACAACTTTAACAAAGTTATCATATTATCAACTTTAAATGGAAGTCAAATTAATTTAGTTCTAAATTTTCACAAGTTTTAATCAGTTCCGGAATTTCAAAATCCGGCAATTTTTCAGTATCATAGAATTATTTGGAATTTTAAACTAGCTTTTAGTCATTAAAAAGTCTCAAAAATATGAATATTTCCAGAATAATGCTAATTTTTTACAATCTGCAACATTTTCTCAAGTCTTTTCATTATTTGAAATTCTTCAATTTTCCAAAATCACAATATTTTAAAAACTTTGAAAATTTTAGAAAATTTTATTTTTTTCACATTTTAAAATGTGAAAATATTTGTCGATTTTCAGAAGTTACATATTTCCGATTTGTTATTCGTGAATAAATTGTAATTTACGTAATTTTGTAATTTTTGATAATTCTGAAAATGCTGATGATTCTGAAAAATTTTGAAATGAAAAACAATTTCGAAGTATTTGGAAATATCGTCGAGCTGTTCTTACATTTATAAAATAGTTTTGTTTTTGAAAATCGCGAGAATTTCAAAAATTTAAATACATCGAAAAAGTTGTCCATAGTTACGGACATTTTCTAAATTTCCATATTTTTCAAATTTTTCCGATAATTCTAGTCACGAAAATTCACAGAATTTTGAAAGATTCGAAAATTCCGAGTAGCGGTTAGAAAAGTCGGTCATTTCGATAACTTGAACTTTGTTATAACAGTTTTAACAATTTAAAAATTACAGAAATTTCGAAAACATTTTCCCCCCCCCCCCCCCCCGCCCCCCCCCACGTCTTTTGGAGCCTTCGGGTGAGCGTCGTACTTGAAGGCGGCAACCCTACTCGGAGCACTCAACAAAATTACACGACAGAACGAAATTCGCAGATGATAATTGAAAGCTCGATCGATGGACGTTGAATTTTTCGGTGGGAAGAAAACGCGGATATTATTGAGCCATCAAAAAGGGTACTCGAATTCATGTGGAAGCGCCGGTAGCTGCCGGTTAATCCAATATTATGTGCTCCCATAGCGAGTCACGCTTTTCTCAAAGCGGGCCCCGAGATTTACATACAAAATCGATATTGAAAAACTGCGCGGTGGCTGCGGTACGTAGCGCGCACATTGTACATTGTCTTTTTTGACTATTTATTCCGTTTGCTATGGGAGTCACGATCTCTCGCTGCCGTCTTCATATTCATTGTTATTATTGTCCCTCCGCGATTTGCCCTCGGCACCCCTGCAAACAAATGTTTTACGCGCAGTTTTTTTTGGAATCTCCGACTTTTCGAATCGGAGCGCATTTTTTAAGAACGATTTCATCACAAGTTTTCAAAATTCGCAGCATTTATGCAAATTAGAAAAAATTCGAAGCTTTTGCATAGCAAATAATTTCAATCTTTTTTCGATTTGGAAGAATCTGCCCTAGTGATTGTAGTTTTTCTAAAAACAGGCAAAATTTTCATAAAATTGTCTATTTTTATAAATTGGTTTTATAAAAACGTAATAAAAAATTTTCTTATAAAATCTGTCAAAATTTTCATACGATTCATCTGTTTTTTGATAAAAACTATTGAAAGCCTCCAAATTTTCTTATGAAACCTTTATTTTTATTAAAACTTGGCGATTTTTATAAATAGTTTCATATTTTTATTAAAAAAACTTTCTCGATACAAGGAATTTCTCTTATAGGAATATTTGATACGTTTTTATTACACAAGGGGATAGAAAATCATGTTCGTAACGTTTTTTTAGCAATTATAAAACGTAAAAACATATTATGACTTTATAGGATTTGGAAATTTTTCAAGTCAAATTGAAAATAAGCAACCGAATTGACACAGATTTGATGGACAAGAAAGTTGACTATCGTATTTATGATGCAAAGGTCGCAAGTTCAAATCCCGCTGCCTACAAAAAATTTTTAAATTTCTTTCGAAATGAAATTTCAGCTAGAGCCTCATAAACTGATAAAAAATGGTATATGCATTAGCAAAATGATCCAAAAAAGGTTAGAAAAATTTTTGCATATTTTGAAAAATGTTCAAAAAACATTTTTATAAAACAAATTTTTTCTTATAAAACTTTGATAAAACCACTTTATAAAAAATGCAAATTTTATAAAACTTTAATAAAACCACTTTATAAAAGATTCAAATTTTACAAAACTTATGAAACCGACCTTATAAAAATGTGTATAAAAATTTTTCATAAAGTTTTTATAAAAACTAGAATCACTAAAGTGGAAACAATGATTTTTTGTTGCAGTTACTTGTTCGACTTGTTCCGATCATTTTATTCAGGTATTTTATTTGGATAAAAGTCGTAAATACTGTTAATTTTCATCATTATAAAATGTACACTAGTTTTTTGATACGTTTTCCAAGTTCGATTCCCAGTTGCTGATCATTTTTTCATGGCGATTATTATAGCTTGGAAATTCATATCGAGAATATGATGCAAATTTCTTTCAATATCAAACTTTGTAAATGTGTCTTCGAAGTTATCAACTGTAAATGTAAGTATCGAATCTACACGAACTTTCATTTGATTGAAATGGTTTGTTCATCATCATAAAATGTCAATAAAAAGCAAAAAAATAAATCACAATGACCTGTGCAAGAGGCTGTCTGCTCTCAGTTTACTGGTCTAATGTAAGTGTAATCAATGTGTCAAGTAATTCAAGGTTCGCACGAGATAAAAAGTTCAGAATACAAGTACTTGACCCAAATGTCGCCCATTTTCGGTTTTTCGAACATTATATTGCCATATTCCTAAATACGTTGCTTGAAAATCAGATATAAAAAACAATTATTCCAACGATAATTTTTTTGTATTTATATGTGTTCATTTTTCTGGCAAGTGAATTTCGAGATTTTCAAATATTTCTTTGTCTTACTATTGCACCATTTTTGTGTTTAATATCAACACCTTATGGAAAAAAATTGACGTTTTCTTCTCAAGTATTCTAAGTGGAGCGAAATTTTATATTTTATATTATGAAACGCATTTTTTATTTTTTCTCGAAAGAAAAAATTAACGATTTCAGTCATTGGTTGTTTCGCTGAAAACGTGATTTTACATGATTATTTTAATCTTCAAGTTTTCAAAACCCAGCATGCTTGGAAAAAGATAAAAAGAACTTGTAACAACTCAATAATTTATCTGACTCGTTTATCTTTGTTTCGTTTTTACGTATCAACAATATAAGAAAAGACTTGAATTTCTATTATTTCCAGTTTTTAATTTTTTTCGTCGCTGCGCACGTTAGTTATAAAAATTTTGGACTCATCAGTTTCACGTTTAATCACATTACAACGGATTCAACATACGTTGTTTGATTATGCCTTGACTACGTAATTCTCTTTTACATTATTTATGACATATCAATTTGTAATTTGTAACATCATTGCACCCGAGGATTCATTCTCCATTCTGTGCTCTACAAATTCAAAAATTATGCAAAACTCAACGCATCACATTTGTTATAGCAAATCAACGGGATTTCCCTAGTAATTGTAGTTTTTTTTTAAACAAGCAAAATTTTTATAAAATCAGTGAATTATTTATAAATATTCGTTTTTTTATAAGGTCGATTTTATACAAGTTATACGAAATTTTCGATTTTTATAAAGTGGTTCCATAAACACTTTATAAGAAAAATTTTTCTATAAAATCTGTCAACATTTCATACAATTTATCTGTTTTTTTACAAAAACAATTGAAAGCCTCCAAATTTTATTATAAAACCTTTATTTTTATAAAAACTTAGCGATTTTTATAAAAAGTTACGTATTTTTATAAAAAGAAAAAAACGTTCCTGATGTAAGGAATTTCTCTTATAGTAATATTTAATACGTTTTTATTACACAAGAGAATAGAAAACCATGTTCGTAACGTTTTTTAGCAATTATAAAACGTGAAAACATATGACTTTATAGGATGTGAAAATTCTTCAACTCAAATTGAAAATTAGCTTCCAAATTGACATAGATTTGATGGAAAAGAAAGTTGACTATTGGATTTCTGATGCAAAGGTCGTAAGTTCAAATCCCGCTGTCTCCAAAAAATGTTTAAATTTTTTCCGAAACGAAATTTGAGCTAGAGCCCCATATAGTATATAAATTAGCAAAATGATCTAAAGAAGGTTAGAACAATTTTCGCATATTTTTTAAAAATTTGTAATTTATAAAAAAATTTTTTTGATAAAACTTTTATAAAACCACTTTATAAAAAATGCAAATTGTATAAAACTTTAATAAAACCGACCTTATAAAAATTTGTATGCAAATTTTTTATAAGGTTTTTATAAAACTAATTATATTAGCTATAACTATTAGTATATAGTATATATAACTATCAGCTATTAGCTATAACTTATTATAAAGTTATTCATAAAATAACTATATTAGCATCACTAGGGTTGCTCATTTAAATAATCAGATATAATGTTTGTATACACAAAATGTACAATATTTATAATATTTTATAATGTTATAAATTTATAATTATAATTAATCAAATTAATTTTTTCAATCAATTTTTGGAATCATAATTCATAATATTTAACCGAAAATCGTATAGCAAGAATATCACAATCGATATTCCTCCCAACTTTCAGGCTCCAAGTAATTACAAAAATTCAAATAGGCGTTCTTCAAGCGTATAAAATTTGTTCCATCTTTTTTAGGCAAGTACACTCTTATTATACTGTAGCCACACATTTTTTATAAAATTTTCAAAAATCTTCAAACCCTTCTCTTTTCTTCTGAATGGAAAATAATATAAAATTTCTGGAATCGAACAAATAAAAATAACAGTTGTTCTAGAACATGAAAAAAAAAACGCTCAAAAAAGCTAGGGCCCGCGCGCTCTCACGTAACCAACGACGTGCATTTCAGGTAAAATCCGCAACGTCTGTAAAAGTCGTGCAATTAAAGTAATTAATAGCGAGCGATAATCAAGTAATTCACAGTGTGACTAACAGGCATCCGCGATTATACCGAAATCTTACGTTCGGCCCCTACATCGTGGTATTTATCTGCAACCGTTATTATGCCGGTTCCCCGCGCGTGTCTGCGCCACAACTGCGAATGTTGTATCTTGAAAATGTGAAAACACGATGATTGTAAAGCCCATAAATATGCATAAGTGGAAGTATGCAGCGTTACTAATAAAGTCATATTTCCGAGTTGTTTTCTCGATCCGAGGGATCAACGAACGAGAAGAACAATATTATTTTGGATTATGAATTATATTCTCGAATAAGAGGTGGAATAGAGAGTAATTCAACAGGATTGAACATGCAGTTTTTCTTTCAAGAGCCGAAGAGGATTTTCTTATTTCGCCAGAATCTCAATAATTGTTTAACGAGTTTTTAACGAGTGTTTCACAATGTTCCATATTTTCCCAAGGCAATGAAATATATTTAAAACTTTTAAAAATATGTCAAACTTGTCTAATTTCGAAGCGAAAAACTGATTCTTGTGTTTAAAATTTACAGTCAAAGTACTTGAAAAAATCGATTTTCAAAAAATTGGCAAGGAATAAAATCGATATCTTGAAACTCTGGAAACTTAAAATTTGAATATGAAAATCTTGAAATTTTCGCGTTTGAAAATGTATCTCGAACATTTTGACAAAAAACTAATACGTACAACTAATTTTAATTTATACAGATAAAAAATTGAATAATGTTACCAGTGGCGGATCCGGGGGGGGGGGGGGGGGGCTATGGGGGCTATAGCCCTCACAAAAACCCCCAAAAATCTAAATTCCTAAGACAACCAGGAGTGTATTTCAATCAAAAATGGAATTTTTCAGATTTTAAATTCTCAAAGTTGGCGATCTTCAATTATGAATTTTTTAGATTTTATTGTTTCAGTATAGTCAAGTATATAATATAATGAATTAATATAATGAATTCAAAAGTTTCCGAATAAAAAAAGTCGTTTAATATTGAAAATTTTGGAGGTAAACCTCGAAGCTTAAGAAATGGAATTTTCAAGGTTTCGAATTCTAACATCATAAATCATAAATTCGAAGTTCGCAAAAATATTTGAAAGTTGTCGAATGTGGAATTTGTGTATACTTGATATTTACAAAATCAGAATTCTTACATTTCACAAGTAAAATGAAATTTTGGGGATTTGGAATTCTCGAAATAACAAATTTTGAATTATTCAAAATTACACTGTTTTTTAAAAAGTGATTCAAAGTTTTAAAATGTTCACTTTGTTCAATCTTGGAATGTTTGGATTTTAAGATTCAAACATTTAAATCTAGAATTTTCCGGGAATATGAATCGTCAAAATTACGATATAATTTTGAATCTTGATTTTTACCGAATCTTCTAATCTTCGAAAACATATTGAAAAGTTCTCCAACGTAAAATATGTTTTATCTTAAAATTTTTGAAATTCGAATTAATTATAATTATACGTCGAATGTTATATCATAACAAAATATTAGATTCGTCGAAATTCTAAATTATCTTCATTCCAAAATTCAAACTTCAAATGGAGTGAAATTTCTGTATCTTAGCAAGTTATTTTGAAGTTCACATCTTCTGAATTTTGCAAACAAAATCACTCAAATCCTCTGGATCTTAAAATTTCAGAAATTAAACGTATAAAATCAAAATTTTGGAATTTCGGAGATTCTGGATTATAGGTACAAATTCTGAAATTCGAAAGTGTCATTTTTTAAACCTTCGTCTTTTTTCAAATATGATAACAATACACACAAATTGAAAAATCGATAAGTTCATACATTGCAAAACTGGAATCCATTAATTAATAGTATATTATGTTCCAAAGGGCAAAAAGTTTTTGTGGACGAATGCGAGTTTATATTGCGAGGCGAAGCCGAGGAATATAATTATATGAGTCCAAAACGACTTTTTGCCCTTTGGGACATACGATACTTTATGCACCGAAGGCAATAAAAAGGTTTTTTGGGCCCGAGCAGGCCAATAAAGGACCGTTTATTGCACTGAGGTGTATAAAATACTTTCAAGTATTTCAAGTTAGTATCTTCAAAACGTTAGAAAAATGTCGAACTTGTCCAATTTCAAAGCGAAAAGCTGATTCTCGTGTTTAAGATTTCACTCCTGTAGCGAGATTCCACGACATTTCTTATTCAAAGTGCTGCAGGTATATATAGGTTAAACGATTGAATGCATACATAATTTACGAGAATGTTTGAAGAACATGAAACAAATATTGTATCGAAGAACCTTCTATTAATTTCGCTGCTTACGTCTCTGAATAAGAGAAGTCGGGTGCGATTAGCATTGCAACGAAACGGGAAACTCGGCGACAATGCGAGAATGGCCCCCCGACACACATTATTTATCTTTAACGCATGAAAGATCTGCGCGATAAAATCCAACAAAAAGATTGTTTTTCTCCCCGTCGAATTATCGCACGAAGCACGTTTCTCTTTTCTTTAACAGTAATTAGTTGTTTTTTCGATAGCTTGAGAAAATATCGCGTAACGTTGAAAATTCGACAAATTTTTCTTTTCAACAATAACGATATTCAAACGTCAATAACCTGTAATAGAAACATTTCCAAAATTTCAGACATCCATGAACTGTCGTACTTTGCGTGCTTGAACTGGGAGCTACAGATCAACTGAGCAGCCGCTATACGCTGGTTTTGCGACACTTCGAGGGAGGAAATTCTCAGACGAAAAAAATGGGCAAAAATACCGAAATCAATCAAAAATTTGACTGAATGAAGTCAAAAAATATCATAAACAAAAAAAAAAATGCTCGAAATCGAGCAATGTTCGGAAATTCACAAATTATTACGGAGTGTGTAATTCGACGTCGAGCAATTCGTACGCCGACCTCCACGGAATCCGACGTTGCAATGGGACCCGGTCGGTTAGAATAACGATTCAACGCTCTTTTTCTTCGGAAAGAGTAGAGGAATCGATAGAAAAAATAAAAAGCGGGACTCGCTCCACTTCCCTGGGAGCTACAGATCAATTGAGCAGCCGCTATACGCTGGTTTTGCGACATTTCGAGGTAGGAAATTCTCAGACAATAAAAAATGGGCATGAATAACGAAATCGCTCCTGAATTTGACCCAAAGAACGCCGAAAATATAAAAAACAGAAGAAAAATGCTCGAAATCGAAAAATGTTCGGAAATTCAGTAAGGTGGGTATTAGGTGCCAAAATCGAATTAGCTGCTGTAAGCCGAATTTACTGTCAAAGTCTAATTCGCTGCCAAAAGTCGAATTAGCTGCCGAAATAACTACACTTATGGCGCCTAAAACATTCTTTGCGGGTCGTCGAAATTTGTGCATTACAAACATATCAACGATCGGCATTTGTTTCAGGCGCAATGACAGCGATAAGCCGACTTGCGTCCACGCCAGCGTACACCCAGTCTCAGCGATTCGTCGTCCAGTGTCGTGGGGTTTCGGGTGTACCACTGGTGTCACAAATGCATCGCAGCGAAGTCGTCGGGTTCGCTCGGCTAGAATCGCTGAGACTGGGTGTACGCCTTGGTAACTGTAACAGCGCGTTAATTTTTGAAAAAATGTTATGATATAACACTACTTTATCCAAAAATTACTCGCGCAATACTGTAGGAGTCGAAAAACGGGAAGAAACATGCATTACAAAAACCATCACAAAACCGTCACAGCTGTGACGATTTACATTTCTGAAAATTGTCGGCTAATTTTCTGGAAAATATTGTTGATTTCAACATTGTTTCATCCAAATAATACTCGCGCAACGACAAACAAGTCGAAAAACGAGAAAAAAAGGCTCGAAAAAAACCGTCACAGACGTGACGATTTTCATTTCTAAAATGTTTCAGCTAATTTTCCGAAGAATCTGGTTGATTCAACATTGTTTCATCCAAAAAATACTTGCGCAATGATAAAAAAAGTCGAAAAACGAGGAAAAGAAAGGCATGAAAAAAACCGTCACAAAACCGTCACAGATGTGACGATTTTCTTCTCTGAAATTTTTCGGCTAAATCTCTTTGGAATCTTAATGATTCAACATTGTTTTATCACAAAAATACTCGCGCCATGATAAAAAAGTCGAAATACAAGAAAAAATTTTTCGAACATTTCGGTCATCCATGAACTTTTGGGGGCTTGGGTGAAAACAGTCACAAATGTGACGATTCTATGACAGTTTTTAAACCGCGTTACACAGTATGTGGACGCGGTTTCGTCAATCGGTCACGAATCAGTCTTTTTGGCATACGAAAACGAGTCTATCAAAACTCTTGTTTGAGTGTGCGTGTTGAAAAAAAAGTATGTGCGACACGGGCCAATGTGGCCGATAATCGGCAGCAGAATTTCGCCCTCGCTCCGCTCGGGACGAAAACTTCATGCAGCCTCGAATCGGCCACTTTTGGCCCTAGTTGCACAATGTACCATAACCATCGACATTTGTCTCAGGCGCAATGAGCGTCGTGACAGCGATATGCCAACTTGCGCCTACGCTAACGTAGTGAGCGTATGCTTCGGTAGCTGTGACAGCGTCTCTAATCCCAGCGAATCATGTAACGTAATAATGATCCGATAATCCGGGAAAATTCGCGAATGACCGCAAATCTCCGGTACGTGACGGATTCCTCAACGGGCGGGTTATTATTCTGTGTATTGTGTACAAGAAGCGTTTCGTTTCGTTGGTTGGCTGGTTGCACGTGGGTACACGAACCTGCAGCACCGCGTAAAACCGGCTAATAAACGCCGCGTGTGCCGCGAACTCGTCCGGGCGAAATAAAAAGTGGTAATGGCATTAAAGCGCCACTTGTTCGCGAAACCAACCTCGCGGAGTACCCATACCCGCAACGCGGGGGTCCCGGGACGAGAGAAAACGCGGTGGCTTTTTCAGCGCCCATTATAAATCAGGTAGCTGATTGATAACACGAAGAAACTTCAATGATTGTCCGCAGAAAACACGCGGGTCCCCAGTGACGGATCTACCGCGGGGGAGGGGTGGAGGTTAACAGGGCTTTCGAAACTCTCCTTTCAAGTGTTATAATATGTATTATGTTTATAAAATTAGGTATCACGCTACATTCTGAGGACTGATTCCTGCAATAAGCAAGATGACCAGATGACCTCGTATAAAAACCCTAGTGATAGTATTTTTTATAAAAACAGGCAACATTGTTATAAATTCAGTGAATTATTTATTAAAATTCTTTTTTGATGAGGTCGATTTTATGAAAGTTATATAACATTTTCGAGAGAGCCGCGGTAGCTCGATGGTCAAGCCATCAAGCTGTCAGGCTCGAGGATGCGGGTTCAAATCCTGGCGGGATCAGATTTTTTTCAGTAGCTTTTCTGCTCTGAAAAAATTCGTTGATTGCCAAAAGACTTGCAAAAACCCATAGTTGACGTAAATACCGGTCAATAGTATGATGAGTGAGTCCATGGCAAGGAGTGGGAAGGTTTGGAAGGTTTGGAAGGAATTGGTTGTTGGAAGGAAGAGGAAGGGAATTGTGGAGGATACCAAAGACCACCATGGGGTATGGTTAACCACAATTTTTTTTTTATAACATTTTCGATTTTTATAAAGTGGTTTTATAAAATCTTTGAAAAAAAAATTTTTTTTTCATAAAATCTGTCAAAATTTTTATACAATTCATCTGTTTTTTTATAAAAACAATCAAAGACCTCCAAATTTTCTCAAAAAACCTTCATTTTTGTAAATACTCCGCGATTTTTATAAAAAGTTTCGTATTTTTATAAAAAAAACTTTCCTGATATGAGGAATTTCTCTTATAGTAATATTTGATTCGTTGTTATTACACAAGGGAATATAAAATTATGATGATCGTAACGTTTTTTAGCAATTATAAAACGTAAAAACATATGATTTTATAGGATTTGGACATTCTTCAACTCAAATTGAAAATAAGCATCCCAATTGACATACATTTGATGGACAAGAAAGTTGACTATCGGATTTCTGATGCAAAGGTCGTAAGTTCAAATCCCGCTGTCTCCAATAAATTTTCAAATTTCTTCCGACACGAAATTTGAGCTAGAGCCTCATAACTGATAAAATATGATATATACATTGGCAAAATGATCCAAAAAAGGTTAGAAAAATTTTTGCGTATTTTTAAAAATGTTGGAAAAAAATTTTCATAAAACTATTATAAAACCTATCTTACAAAGATTTGTATAAAAATTTTTAATAAGGTTTTTATAAAAACTAGGATCACTATAAAAAGAGGATAATTTTATCATCTGCAGGAGTTGTCCAAAATGATACAAGTGAAAAAAAAAACCTCATTACAATTACTGTATTTTCCTAAAAAATCATTTCCAAAATAAGTTGAAAATTTGAAAGCTTAGTCATTCAAATTTGAAAATTGAACAATCCGAAAATTCAAGACGTCGAATGAGTATATGGAGCGCTTACACTCTAAATATTTTCGATTGAAGATTCACTCAATTTGAGGGAAAATTAAGGAAATCAAGATGGAGTGGGAAGTCCACTCGAAATGAGTGGAATTTTACCCTTCTTAGAGTGAATTTTCACTAAGTAGAATTATTCAAATTACACTGTGTTTTCAAGAGTGAAAGAATCACTTCAACATGAGTGCGATTTTACTCATATAGAGTAACTTATATGTAGTTATTCCCTCAAGTTTGATTTGCAGGATTTCAACTCAAATTGAGTGGATTTTCACTCAAAGAAATTTACAGAGGACGTGTATTATCAATTGAGTTCAATTAAGGGTAACGAGCAATTTTTGTAAAAGACATATTAATTCGAAAATCTGATAAACCATAGAATGGAAGTGAATAATCTAAAAATTAATACCTAGAAAATTTGATAACTAAAATCGAAAAATCAGACAATTATAACACGAACTTGCTGCAATTGTATTAATATAGAAAAAAAACCTTCTCGACTAGTTTTTTGTAAGAATTGGTTGCTCTACTTCAAAATGCATCCATTCATAAAAACGTCCATTCTGCAGACGACACCTTAGTTTCCTCAGTGATTCTAGTTTTTATAAAAACCTTACAACTAATTTTTATAAAAATTTTTACATAGTCGATGTTATGAAAGTTTAATAAAATTTGCATTTTTTATAAAGTGGTTTTATAAAAGTTTTATGAAAAAAATTTTGTGTATAAAAAATTTTTTTTTGAACATTTTCACAATATGCAAAAATTTTTCTAACCTTTTTTAGATCATTTTTCTAATGTATAATGTCATTTTTCATCAGTTTATGAGGCTCTAGCTTAAATTTCATTTCGGAAAAAATTTAAACATTTTTTGGAGGCAGCGGGATTTGAACTTGCGACCTTTGCCTCAGAAATCCGATAATCAACTTTCTTGTTCATCAAATCTAGGTCAATTTGGATGTTCATTTTAAATTTTAGTTGAAGAATTTTCAAATCCTATAAAATCGTGTGTTTTTACGTTTTATGATTACTAATAAACGTTACGAACATGATTTTCTATTCCCTTGTGTAATAAAAACGTATCAAATATTACTAATAGAGAAATTCCTTATATCAGGAAAGTTTTTTCTATAGAAATATGGAACTTTTTATAAAAATCGCCAAGTTTTTATGAAAATGATTTTATAAGAAAATTTGGACGGCTTAGTTTTTATAAAAAAGCAGATGAATCGTATGAAAATTGACAGATTTTATGAGAAAATTTTTTTATCAAGTTTTTACAAAACCACTTTATGAAAATCGAAAATTTTATATAACTTTTATGAAATCGACCTTATAAAAAAACGGATTTTTATAAACAATTCACTGATTTCATCAAAATTTCGCCTGTTTTTATGAAAACTACAATCACTAAGGTTTATACACGACGTAATAAAAATAGGACAAACTCAACAATTTCGCAAAGAACAGACAACACTAGAACAAGAAAATCGAAAACAAGACATGTCTAATCTGAAACAGTCCAAATTTTCTCGCTCAACAATTGACAAGTGTTGGCGTCTAACAATTTCATTCTGCCGGATATACAAATTTCAATTAACTTAGATTTCATTCATTTCTGCATTTTTCGGCCAGAAAAAAAATAGTTAGATCGACGCATGACAAATCAAGAGGAGCAGACTGGATGAAATACAATTCTGCAAAAAATACTCGAGCCACAATATATTTACAGTGTTGATGGAATGTCGAATGAGGGCGAAAAAAAACTCTCAATTTGCCGCAAGTGCATGTGTACCTCCGTCTCTTGTTCTGCGGCACATCCCCCTGGACCTGCTGAATCTGATGGGGCGATAAATTGGGCCCGTAAGACAGTAGCTGGCTCCCGGGCGCAGGCACGGGCGGCGGAGGGGGCGGCGGAGGGGGCGGTGGGCCCAATTGGTAACCCATACTCGGCGGCGGGGGCACGTAATGCGAGGGGCCCGGTCCGATACCATAACCCGCGGCCCCCGCGCCCCCTCCATACATTCCGCTACCTCCAGGATAATCTATTTTGGCGAGTATGTACCACAAAACGACGACGAACCTCCCGCGCACTCACAAATAATCTGCACTGCACTCGTTCACACCCCCAAATCCACACTAAATTTGCGTTACGCCATCATTTCACCACTTGAAGAGAGCCCGGATCTCGATTTCCCGACGACGTGCACCAGCCGGCAAAAAAAAGGGTCATCGTCGAAACGGTACCGCGAATTCCTTCGGCGAAACACTTTTTTTGGCTCGTATTCAAACTTTCTCCGGAACGAAAAAGACAACAAAAGGGTCGGGGGAGGGGGAGAGGGGGGGGGGGGGCAAAAAAGGAATGCAGAAATTTTCGCGTTTTTCCGCACACGCGCCGGTGGTGGGCAAGTGGCCGATTGAATCGTCGCGGGCCGAATAAAACGACTAGTCACCACCCACGACTCGCCAGTGACTGATTCTACCATAGCCGCATATTGTACCGCGGTGGTACCCTAGTAAGGACTATCACTTCTCCCACCCGGAGCAGCCGCGGACACAGCCACCGGTGTAAAGTACAACTTTTAACGAAGATGCACATTGCAGCCCTGGACCGATCGCCGAGACTCCCGGGAGTCCCGGGGGTGAGTTTCCCCGTGCCCGAGAGTCAACACACCTCGCGGCGATCGCGCAACACCTCACTTTCGGATAGTTGTGCTTAACGAGCCCTGGACTGCGGCCGAGTGCCCCCTGCGGCGCCACGCGTCATAATATATTTGTCTTCGGTTAATTGACAGAATTTTGCATGTACCGAGCTTTGTTCGGATTAAGCCAATTTTTATCTTGAATCGAAAGATCCAAGCTACACATTTTTTGGAAATTAATCACATTTTTGGAAGGTTTGAAAGTGACTTTATTTATTTTAACAAAATTTCCAAAATTTATCACAATTTCGGAACATGAATAAAATTACAGGGAATTACGAATTTTCACGAATCTTCTTGAATTTGGAAACATTTTCAAAAAAGTACAATCAGTGTGATCAAAAATCGGATTCAGTAATAATTTTCAAAAATCTGCAATTTTCTCCCGAAATTTCACTGATTCCATTATAATTTCGAGCGTTTTTCATGATTGTAAGGATCGTAAGTCCGAAAAAAATCAAATTTAAGAAACTCGTATTTTTTCAAAAATTTTCGAAATGATAATAAAATAAGATAATAGTTTAATTCATAGCATATTGAATAATTATTTAATTAATAACTGAATGACAATTGAATCATTATTTTTATATAATAATAAAATATTCGAAAAATTTCCAAAAATTATAACAATTTGCAAAATTGATTGCAATTCATAAAACGTAATTGATTTCTGAATGAAATTTCTAAGTTTCTATTCCCGACATTTTGAAAATGTCCCGAACATTCGAAAAAATTTTCAAAGTTTTTGAAAAATTCCTATAAATTCCTAGAAACTTCCAAAAATTTTCTAAGATTCCCCAAATCTTGCAAAAACTTTCCAAAACATGATAAATACATAAAAAAATCATCAATTGTCCAATTGACTCTCACAATTCGCAAGCTGTGTTTTTATCGAGGGACAATAATGTATGTTAAGACGGACATCGATGTATTATAAATAAAATAGGAGTCCGAAAGCAAAAATTATTTTAGTTTTTCAGCCTAAAAAACATTCAAAAATGTATCTTGTTCCTTTCGTAGCCTCATTAATTCGTAATTTTGTCAGATTTTTACGATGTAAACCTTAAAAAAACCTTGCAATCTTATTAGGTTGACAAAGGTCAAATTTTTGGTGAATTGCTTCCTACAAAAAAAAAACTGTATACTAAAACAAATTTGTACTACATTTGGGTAAAAAATTTCATCTTCCCCAAATTGCAATTATTAGTCAACACTTCACCATTTCTGATCGTGTCGGCTTGGGTTACTTCACTCTGCTGTTTAATGATTCTCATCATGGACTTGCCGCCACGATGACTCGCTTTTCTAACAAAAATAATTTACGTCAACTAACATGTTTGACTATGTTTTCCATGTTTTCCAACGTGCCTTGAAATCATCTAATTTCAAGGCAAATTTCTCAAAAACTCACAACATCCTTTTAAACCCTACGAAATTCCATGATGCGATCTTTGATTCCCCAGACGCTCAATAAATGCCACATCAGCACGAAATCAGTAACTACTAACATTCGCTAAATCAACTCAATTTTTCAATCTAACCGCGTAAATGACTCCCTTGGCCAAAAATATCAAGAAAAAAGACATCAATTGTCGAATAAACAAAGACAGGAAATAATGGTAGTTTTATCGAACGAAACTTGACGTTGTATATAGAATTTTAATTGAAATCGTACTCGTGGAAGATTTCTCCCACGAAACATCCAAAAGGAAATGGTTGCCCATAAGCTCGTATAATATTATTGTTTCAGCTCGCGTTCGTCGTTTGCAAGCTATGTAAATCAAATATTATTATGTTTTTTACAGGTCCGTTTTCCTCGCGCATATACCTTGTTTTCTATATTATTTTCTGTGGTACGCCATGAAATATGGGGAAAATCTGGGATATTTCAAGTCCGAAAATTGATGAGAAACTCAAAAAATACGAATCACTGTCTTTCGTGGTATATAGGCCAAGAAATGTGGGAAAATTTGATTTTTGGGGTCCAAGAACTGACGAGGAAAAACTCACAACTATCCAAGCACTTTAGGCATCATTTTTGCGACAGCACTGCACCTACGAACGATGATCCCCTAGTGATTCTAGTTTTTATAAAAACCTTATAAAAATTTTGTATAAAAATTTTCATAAGGTCGGCTTTATAACAGTTTTATAAAATCGGCTTTATACAAGTTTTATAAAATCTGCATTTTTCATGAAGTGGATTTATAAAAGTTACATGAAAACAATTTTTTTATAAACATTTTTTTTCAACATTTTTTAGAGGCAGCGGGATTTGAACTTGCGACCTTTGCATCAGAAATCCGATAGTCAACTTTCTTGTCCATCAAATCTATGTCAATTTGGATGCTTTTTTTAGTTTAAGTTGAAGAATTTTCAAATCCCATAAAATTATACGTTTTTACGTTTTGTAATTGCTAAAAAAACGTTACGAACATGATTTTCTATTCTCTTGTGTAATAAAAACGTACCAAATATTACTATAAAAGAAATCCCTTATATCAGGAAAGTTTTTTTTTATAAAAATATAAAATTTCTTATAAAAATCTTGAAGGTTTTATAAAAATAAAGGTTTTCTAAGAAAATTTGGAGGCTTTCAATTGTTTTTATAAAAAAACAGATGAATTGTATGAAAATTTTGACAGATTTTACAAAAAAAATTTTTTTTCTAAAGTTTTTATAAAACCCCTTTATGAAAATCGAAAATTTTATGTAACTTTTATAAAACCTACTTATAAATAATTCACTGATTTTATAAAAATTTTGCATGTTTTTTATCAAAACTACAATCACTAGGGTCTATTTTCAATCCAACCAATAAAACACTTCAAATGGAAACAAGAAGATCGCGCCATCCGTCAACATTTTTATAAGAATAATTGCTCATTTTTACGGCTTCGGGCCATTCGCGCTCTCGTTGTTTCAATCGCACAACTGCAGCAGCAGTTGAAACAACGTGAATGGCCGTAACGGTATTATAAGTTCCCCGGGTTGACGAGAATTCGACGGATCGCACGGTCGAAACGAACAAGACAAGTCTCTGCAGCTCTCATTCCTTCCTTTTTTCCCTCTGAAATTCATGCTCGGTCACAAGTCCACAATTGAGTGCCTCTGACATTTTTACGACGAGGTATTTATTACATTTCGCGCTCGCACACAGTCCCGCCGAGGACAAAACACGACCCATACAAAAAAAATAAAATCGACTTAAAGCGTCAGAAATTCGGGAACGTCGTGCAATTATAGGGAGGTTTTTTTTACCATCAGAAAGCGAATGAAGAGAAGTTGAACGAATTTTGGAATTCAACGTTGCGAAAAAATATCTCTCATTTTGAAATAGTCAAATTGTATCGATTCGCCTGGCGGAAAATTGGTATCAAATAACCAATAGTTGATTCTTACTAACCCATAGTCCAATTCAGTCAATTAAATTGCTGGAAATAAAATCACTAGCAAATAGTGAAATACAACGAAATTCAAACGAAAAAACGTCGATTGTTTCGATAAGAAGCGAACTCTATCCAGACCTGCCGGAAGAGGCGAATTTGCAATTCACGTCAACAGTCGAGCTCTTTAACTCCAATATTATCCCAAAATACGAATGCATACCGACAAAAACTTCCGGTTTTGATTCTAAGAAGTTTATTGCACGACTTTCCAGCTTGCACATTGCGCAATGGGGAAGAAAATAATTCTTTGTACCAGACATTGTTTACACACAATATCTGACGTTACTGCAAATACTGCAATACAAGAAATCGCATCGCGTCTTCGTATCAAAATTACACAAAAACTTCACCTTACGAACTGAAATAATGAATAAATTAAGAAAAATGATTGTCTCAGAAATTGGTTCAGTCTCGCCACGCTACTTCGTCAAATTGTTTCGTTTTTTCATCGTCTGTTCCGTTTTTTTATAATGTACCGCCACGCACCTTGCATTTTTTTATCAACGAGGAAGAAAAATTCTAAGGGCCATTTTTGATGGTCAAGGACCCTTACTAGATCAATTTTTATATATAAGAACGGAAAATCGACCTTGAAACTGCTATGGCAACTATTATGCTTCGTTTTATGTTTATCAGGGGGCGGGGGGGGGGGGGGGGGGTAATAATAGTAATTATTATGATGTACTCATATTTATATATATTATCCTCATAATTTCTTCCCCTTTCTCCACTTCCCTCTTTGCCATGGACTATCCTCATCATACTATTTTGACCGGTATTCACCGCTAACTATGGCGTTTTTGCAACCCCCCATTGGCTAACTTGGGAAACCATGGAAAACCGAGTGACGGTTATAAAGCTCGGGTGTAAGTTCGAATAAGTCTATTGGCAATTATAGAATTTTTTCTGAGTAAAAAAGGTACAGAAAAAAAATCCGACCCCGCCAGGATTCAAACCCGCATCTTCTCGAGCCTGGCAGCTTGGTGGCTTGACCACCATGCTACAGCGGCTGTTGGTAGTATTATATATAATACTGTTATATTAATAACAGTAATAATATACCGGATTCGCAGTTGAAGGCATGTAATAATCGATAATATCACATACCCTATAGTGTCCCCAGTGAGTTTATGTGGTATTTTGTTAGGATCAGTCCCTGAAAAAAATGTAAACTCAATTAATAAACATGCTTGAAAATCAATGAACAAAACATAATTCGAAAAAGTGGGCGGGTGTCAACTGTGCACAAAATTATTTGCTCTGAATAGACTTGACCCAGTAATTTTTATTATTTTAGAAATTGATAGAAGCTAAAATTTCTTCATTGAAATTCAATTTTTTTAAAGAGACCTTATAATATTTTCATCAGCTGACCTTAGAGAGAGAGTTGAGGAACTATAATACAATTCATATAAGAATTTTCAAAATTTTTATTGCGAGAAAAAATGTCCCTATATGAACTTGAGATCAAATTCTTACATTTTTTATGACATTCGTACGAAGTTACTGTATAAGTACCATAAACCTTAGGAAAATGTAATAAAATCTCCAAATGAAAAAAGTATTTATTTGGGATTTTATAAGAATTTTCTTGGTTTTTATGAAAATTAAAATCACTAGATATGCACAATTTGACATTCCTAAAAAAGCATAATAAATCCAAAACAATTACAATATATAAAAACTTTGATTGAAAATGGGAAAAAGTTTCGGCTATCAACAATTCGTGGCACGCAAATGTCTGCATTTACGAATACTTAAAAAAATGTTATCACTGATAGCACAAAAATGAATAATGTTGCATTGCATCAATATTTTTGACCTTAAATTTGAATAATTAAAATTTTTCCCAAAACGTGTTATAAAAACAAACCAAAAATGATTGTATTCAAGAACTAGCATTTTTTTGGAAAATTTTGAACTAATATTTTCGAATTTTCAACTTGTATTCTTCTAGGGACTAATTTTCAAGTTTCATTCTGAAAAAATTTCATGCACAGTAAGAAAAATACATACAATTTAATGGCCACATTTTTAAAATACACTGACGATAGAAAAAAATATCAATATCCCCAAAAATGTCATTATCAACAACTCCATTTGAAATTGTCAAGCATCTAAACAAACTGAAGGGACGGATTTGGCACGACAGAAATCAACAACAGCAACGTCAAAACCATGCAAATTCTCAAATACGGCTAATAAAAGAAGAAAGACAATTTCAACAAAACTCAAGAAGAAAATGGAAAAAAACGCGCAGATTTTGTAGGTCGTGAGAAAGAAAAACATGGGCATTTTCATCTATAAATCCATCAGTGGTCAATCACCTGGCATAGAATGGGCGGCGATCGTGGACATAATAAGCATTAATGAACATTAATGAGCGGGTTAAACGTGCACAACACGGACGCGGTTGATTTCGGAAAATCTCGGTCGGCGCGCGCTAATTTCCCGATTTTTGGCGTAAACTGGGTGTTTACACATTACGCCATTTTGCCCGTGGATTGACATGGGACTGCATGGGACTGGAGGGGAAAAAAGGCGAATAAAAAACGCGTCTCGCCGATTCGTCGAAGAGATAATGGTAGCGACATCTTTATAGCGGATTTTCAGGCGCGTCAAGTTGTTACACATGCGCGTAAATTTCAAACATTTTCAAATTTGCAGAATTCGCAAATTACACTGGAATAAAAAAACCATGTTTTAACTTTGGATTTTTAAATATTATTGAGACTAGATTTGCATCATCTATTTATAGAACAAGATTTATTCGCTCGTTTGAACTGAATGTTGACAGGTCGATTGCAATAATATTACCAAGTTTCCAGATTTATCTTTGAGAATTTGAAAGTTATAAATATTTAGTATTAAGACTGTTTCATTATCTTCCATTTTTTACTATTTTTTGAATTTATTCTGAATCTGAGATTCCATTTTTCATTTTATATTCGATTTTCTGTCAGTTTTTTACCCCAGAAAAATGCCATTCTTTCAGACGATTACAAATTCCGTAAGCCGACTCATCAAAAAGCAGAATCAAAATAGGGTATTGATATTTTTTATTAATTCACATAGTTATGCGTTCATCTAAAAAAAATTCTTGTGATGTAAACATTGTGAGTGCTTAGATGCGTGATACAGAATGTAAATCATACCTTGGAACTAAAAAAACTCGGACGAATCTACTCAATAAAATATGTAGTATAAATACATTTCATAAAATAAATTTACTTTGCCGAATGAATAAACGTGTTTTCACTCGAGTTTCGATGAGGCGAAGAATAAACAATAATTTACCAAAATGTCTCCAACGAGATTCGATCGCGAGTCGACGATTCGCATAAATCACGCCAAGGCACAATGCGGCATGTACGCTTAAAATTATATTAAAAGCATTTAAATGACAAGACATGAAAAATTATAATAACCATAAAACAACAATTTCGTAGACATTTTTGGTAAATGAAAACGGGTAAAAATTAATTGTTCCCCTGTTTTTTCCAACAATGTTAAAAACGCCTTAAAATCAAGATTTTGATCTTTCTTCGACCATAAAACTCTGTATAAACTTAGAATACTCTTCATATCATATCATCATAAATAGCGCGGTATCAAATATTTAGATGATCTACGAAAAATAGACCATCATCTTTTTTACACATTCTGCGTGTGATTAGAATGTTAATGAACCTTATACATTTGATGCGTAAATCGTACAAAAAACGTCTTATCAATAGTCTTTGTACCCATCCTTAGATTTTATCTTCAACTCTTTAAATCGTTAATTATTACTTGATTGGCATATAAATCTGCTTTGAAAATATATTTATAGATTTCTCTGTCCAGTTTTCATCGGCCGAGGGTTGAGTAGAATTTTGGCTGAAAGCATATTTTCATTTATTCATCTATTTTTTTTTTTTAAGCGACGGACGAAATCCGTCCGGATTTCGTAATTCCCATGTTTTTTCAGACAAACAAAATTCTTGAGACTACAAAATATGCTCACCTCGTCGTGCTTTTCTTCTTTATTGGCTTCGTCATCATCACCGGAACTGTCGCCACCCGAACTATCGACGGAATTGCGTTGTTCCTTGTTAAAGTCGTCCGAGGCTGAAGACGTCTTGGCTTTGCTCGCCGAGTCATAGCACTGCAAGCAAACCCTCACAGCTTTTCCGTTCCCCTGACCGGGCAATACTAATTTTTTGTTGCTACAAGGCCCGCACACAACAGCTCCGCACTGTCGACAATGGTGCTGCAATTTTTCAATAATCTCGTTACGACATGCAACACTTATCAATTCCTAACTTGATCGGTCGCGAATTTTTTTCATCAGCCAATTTCATCAAAATTTACCCGTCTGTTCAAAACTGTAAACTGGGTCTTGTGGCAATGCATGCAAATTGTGGCTTCGTTGTCAGGCACCCAAACAGCCGCATGAATTTCCACTGCTTTTTTTCCACCTAGAAAAAACACAACGTCGGATTAAACAATAATTTAAATTGTAGCCAAGCTCGCTTGAAAATTTTTCTGAATCCCTCAGTGTCGTCCGACTCCCATAAGGCCTTGTTCCATAGACGGTTAGTACCTGAATCTCCGATAGAGGCGCTGTTCGATAAAAATTCATAGAGGTGCGAGAGACAGCGAATGGTATACATCAAGACGAACTCGTAGCATAATTATGCCACGCAACAAAGACAAGCTTATGTTTTGTTTGATGCTAGAAAGAGAAGCGAAATCGATAGTTCGGGACGCTGATGGGGCGAAAAGAGCGGAGTCGGATGACACTGGAGTCCCTCGTCCCTAGAGGAAAAAGTGATGAAACATCTGAAGCGTGCCGCGTGTACCAAATGGTAATCGATAATCTATCGAAATCGTGTAATACGCTCACTTCAATGTGATGGTTCTGACGGTTCTGACGGTTCGTGATTTGCACGCGAGTTTCGAATTTTTATCATTGAGAACAATTGTCGAGATCATTGTTGTTGATAATAATAAATGTTAAAATCATTATTTTTGATTCCGGAATTGATTTTCATCAATGTAAATTGATAGAAATTGATGGAAATAAACAGTGATTGGTTAGAATTCTTGAGGATTCATGAAAATTGATAAAAATTGATGGACATAGATAGGAATATCCATAGTAATTGATGAGAATTCATGGGAATCGATGGAAATTGTTATGAATCGATAAAAATAAATAAAAATCGATACAGTGATTGATGGAAATTCATAGGAATTCATAGGAATTGATGGGAATGGTTATAAATTGATAAAAATTGATGGGAATTTATTGAGAAATTATGGGAAAGAATGTACATCAATAGCAATAATTGACGGGAATTTATAGGAATCCATGAAAATTGATGGAAATGGAGTTGATGGAAATTGATAGACATCAATGGAAATCGATAAAAATTGATATGAATATTCATGGGGATTTATGGAAATCAGTGAGAATCGATGGGAATAAGATAATCAAGGAGAATAAATATAAATCAATAGTAATTGACGGGAATTCATAGGAATCGATTGAAATGAATGGGAATTAATTAGGAATTGATCAGAATTAACAAAAACTGATAGGAATGAACGTGAATCAATAAGAATTTATATTTAAACGAATTCATAGAAATCGAAATTGATTAGAATTCATAGAAATTCATGGAAATCAATGAGAATTGGTAGAAATCGATAAAAATTGATAGGAATGAAGTATATGATAATTAATGAGAATTAATGGAAATCGATAGGAATTCATAAGAATAAATGGGAATTAATAAAAAATAATGGGAATGGATGGTTCAATCGATAGTCGTTGATATGAATTTATGGGAACTGGTGGAAATCGACGAGAATAAATGGAAATCAATAGTGATTGATGGGAATCATAAGAATTCATAGGAAACGATGGATATTAATAGTGCATGATGGATGGGAATTTAAAGAAATTCTTGAAAATTGATGGGACTCGATTGAAATTGATTAAAATTAATGGGAATCGATGCAATTTGATGGGAACTGATGAAAATTGATGGAAATACATCATAATAAATTATTACCGGTAGGAATCCATAGAAATCGGGAATAGATAGTAGAAATTAATTGATGCAAATAAATGGAAATCAATAGTAATTGATGGGAATTCATAGGGATCTATAGGAATTTATAGAAATTAGTGAGAATTGATGAAAATTCATGAAAATCGATGGAAATTCATGGGAATGGATAGAAATCTATAGGAATTGTCAGAAATCCATGTATAAAGCATGAAATACCCACTGATATTTGTAATAACATGTGTAGGAATTATTTAAAGGAAGTATCATCATAAAATGCAGGCGCGGGCATCATCTCTAATATCATGAAAAATGGCATGTGATTAACGAAACATACTTTTTCGAAGCAGATCTTCGATACATTTTGTGATGTGAGCCATCCACTCGCTTTTTTCAGTAGCGGTAGCAGCGTAGACGGCAAAGGACTTAGTCACTGTTTTTATGAGCCAGCCGTTGCGATATTCTGTAAACAATGGCAACATGGTCAATGAACAGAGCAACAATAAATTTTCTTCGTCGACTTACGTCCTTCATCGGCGAGCGACTCGAGTTTCACTTGCTCCAGTGGTATAATGTGTTGTTTGTTGTACTGAAACGAATATCAACATAAAACATTTTGCAAGATCGGCAGTCTTCATCATATTTTGATGGAAAAAGAAATGTACCTTTTTCTTGTTGATGACTATGTTGCCGTACACCAGGATATCGTTGAACAGAAAAAACTGTCGGGGCTTTGGCTTCTTCCTGCACATTTTTGTTAGAACCCCTTCGCCAACCAAAACTCTTCCTGATACTGCGAGAGGCTATTAAAATGAATTATTGTTGAATATATTTTTCTATTTTTTTTTAATTGTTAATTTCAGATAGGAGTCAACATTTTCATTGGTCATACGAATTCTTTTTAACAAAAAATTGTACTATTTATGGAATTTATGGTTTACTTCTTTTTTTTTTCGTGTGTTATTTTAGTCAAAAATAATGTTTTGACTCGCAAATCTGATAGACATGTAAATGTATTGTAAAATATGTAGCGATAGTAATGGTGCAAGAGATGCTTGTTGCATTATAAAAAAATTGATTCTAATTTACTCTCACCTCGCCTGACGTTCCAAAGCATGATTCGACCTGGAAATTGTAATGAATTACGATCCAATGTAAAGAAGTTACAGATAACAATATAATATTTCATGAAAGAATAAAACTAAAAAAAGTATTAGAAATTCACACGACTATATTTTTTTGAAATTGTGTCATCTATATTCCATTAATTATTAATTACATATTCTGCAATACACCTTTTGAATGAAATTTGTGATTCTTGTTGGCTCCCTATGTTTTTTTAAATATAATTTATAATACATATGTGAGGTAAAATAAGCTAATATTGAGCTTTTTATTTCATTGTGTAATTGATTAATTATTGATTAATTATTGATTTCTACATGTGCTCAACAATTGTTTTATTTCCAATTACAAGTGCATTTTCTTTATAATTACATTACATGCTATTATGATCAATTTGTGTAATGACTATAAATAGTCAACATACCAAACGAATACGCCTGGCGTTCATTTCACTGTTAACTGTAATTGAAAAATAATCAAGCATTACAAACACTGAGTAAAAAGACCATTTAATATCTTCTTCAGTAAAAAATAAAAATTGTATAGGTATAATAAAACATGAAAACAATGCATTTGGCGAATACTGTACTAAGTGATTTTTTATATTTTTTTAAGTTTTTTGACTGAATTTTCTAGAAAAATGTTTCTCCAATATTTCAATGTTTGAATTTTTAAATTTCGGATTAAATTAAAATTAAGTAAATCAAAAATTTCGGATTATGAAATTCCACAGCAAATCGTAAACGTGAAAAAAAAATGTTAAAATAACAGTATCGTCATTTTCAGACAATATTATGTCAAAAATATCAGAAAAATACAGATATTATTAACATTGATGACAGACTGTGAATAAACAATCAAATATAAACATATCATTTTTATGGTGACGTTTGATCAACAATTCCTACACAGAAGAATAGAATTAAAGAACAAATATTCACAACACTGACATAAAAATTGTCAAATTTGCAGTCAAATTCGACGTGTTTCAGAATCGAATCGGCTCAATTATAATTAGCTCCGAAAGTACACGCAAGTAAGAAGTTAGTAAACATCTCGATCGTCTTGAAAAAAGTCAACAATCGCGTTTATTTCAATTCATCTCGCGAGCTGTCAAAAACACAGAAAAGCGTGCCGTGCCAACGTCAGATCGCGTACGGAAACGCGTGACTCACGAAAACAGTTGACAATGAAACGAGAAAATACGCGTATTTCACTGCAAATCACTGATGAATGAATTTTCAATTACCAAGGCGGTCAACCATGATTTTCGATCAACTCAGAATTCTTATACACGCAACAGGAAGTGTGATTCACGGCATCAAGACGCCCAAAACTTTTCCTCCTCCCACGAAATGTTTTTTTGTCAAACGAGAATCATATCGAACACGGGAGAAATTATAGGCGGGGAATAAAACGTGGATTTTTCCGTCACGACTTGTATTTTGACGAGATACTGACACCAACTGACAGTTGACACACATAAGCCGATGATTAATGAATTGTCGGCCACCATCGGCCACATTGAAGACTTTTTTGAGACTTTTTACGCTTTACCAAGATGATGAGTGATGAATCCACGGCAACACACGGCAATGTGTAAACAGGTTTTTGAAAGGGTGAAACTTTTGTTCATACACAAATTTTATTGCTCTTGTCGATTATTCTCATTACGATTGTATCTTGAATCAATTTCAAGATTTTTCAATTTCAACAAAGATATTCTATTGCAGATACATATCCATAAATTGAGGACAATGTGAATTGTTCCCAGGGACGTGTACACGGTGAGTTAAAGGGGTTACTAGCGTCCATGAGAGTAAATATGATTGATCATATTCGTAATGACACGCAAATTATACGGAGATATAATCAAATAGATTTTCAATGATCCATTGCCTACTTTTTTAGTTGAACATAGCTTAAATAACATTTTATATAAAAACTTAATCGTGAATTCTTGTTGTAAATGGATGTAAATGAATTCTTGTCGTCAGGGGAAGCAACTTACTAAACTTAAAGTGAAACCTCATTGGCTGGTTAAGTTGTGTGTGAATCTAAATTTATATAATGCATACCTTTGAATCTGTTTAAATCGCGTTTGAATCGCGTGAAGTAAATCAAAACAGTTAAAAACAGTGCAAAATGGTGCAACATACTAGTAAAAGCTGAATTTTTCCGTCAATTTTCTCTTCTAACGGAAAAGCAGCAACTTAACATGAAAATAGCACGAATTACTCGTGATAGAGGACGATTTTATTGACGTGACCACCAGAAAATCCTAAATTCCGAATAAAAACAAACAAAATAAATATGTCACGTTAAAAAGTAATCAGTTTTTGGGCGTCGAATGTGCCATGTTGAACAATGGAGTGAAAGAAGTCAAAGTGCCAAAATGAAAATCTTCAAGTCTTCAATTTTTTACGGAGCTATTGGTTCGATTAGTTTTGCGGTATTTGTGTTGTACGTGCTTGGCACCGCACATTACGTTTCGATCAAAGATGAAAATAAATGCGAAATGACGTACATGTTCGAGTACCCTCAATACGTGGTGAGCATTATTTGCAAATTTTTTAAAGTTTCTCTGAAAGTCGTCACTTATTACGTTACTAAATGTTGAAATTCTACTTGATATAAAAATTCACCAAATATGTGTATTATTTGCAGAAATTATCTCTGGAACATGAGATAGAAAAACAATTTCCTCGTTACGCTTTGTACGCCTACGGGGAAGGTTTCGTCACTGAAAGACTGAGAAAAATGAAATTTACTGGAATTCCTGTATTGTTTATACCAGGAAATGCCGGATCACATGAACAAGGCATACTGAAATTCCAAATTACACTGACTCGCAAATGAGTTATTTGAGTAATTAAGTAATATACATTGTTTTACAGTACGTTCTTTGGCGTCAATAAGTTTGAGAAAAACCTTGAAAGAGCGAACGCAGTTTCATTTCGATTATTTCACGGCGTCTTTAGGGAAGGATTTTTCCGCTTTACATGGAGGTATGATCAAGTAATCATAAAGCTGTAACGGTAGCAAAAAATTCCTTTCAATGGTTATCACTGTTATCAGCTAATCAAATCAATTAGCTAAGCTAATGAGTCAGTCAAAAAACAATAATATTAATGAGTTTGAAAATGATTCGAGAATGAACATAATTTCTTTTACATTTCCTAAATTTCTTCGAAGTGTTATCAATTTTAGTGACTTTGGAAGAGTACAAGTTTTGGCAAAAGTATGAAAATTGTACCTTATTATTGTAGGTGTTTTGATGGATCAAACAACTTTCATAGCGCCCTGCATTCAGAAAATACTCAGCTTATACCAAGGGAAAGTCGAAAAAATTGTTCTTATTGGACATTCGATGGTAAATTAATTTATCATAAATCAGTTCAATGGAAAAATCATGATATGTCCAGATTTTTAAAAATGTTGTAACAAATAATTATTCTTTTCAATTATAAAATGAGAAAAAAAACTGAATAATTACTGACTATCAAACTTTCAAATCAATTTTATCCCATTATTTTTCAGTGACTCCAAATGACTATGAAAAAAAACAATAATGAAATCTATTGTCCACTGAATAAATTGTGTATATTAAAAAAAATACACCCATAAGAAATTGATACAAGTTACATTTTCTTCATTTATTCTTTTATATAAACATTAATTTTGCAAATCAAAATTTTTGCTCAGGGTGGAATAATTGCAAAAGGTGCTCTTTCGATAACTCGCGTGAACGCCAGCACTGCAAGTATTTTAATAAGCCTTGCGACTCCACATGAACCGATTTGGATCCTCGACAAAACTTTTTCTTGGTATTTTGAAACTTTACATGATTTGAAAGATAAGCTAACTCAAGCAGGAACTACTGTGATTTCTATTGGCGGGGGCCATAAAGATATTCTCGTCACTTCGGCTCAGACCATTGATCAGGATGCGAATATTAGCACTATCGCGACGAGCATCCCGGCTTCGTGGACCTCGACTGATCATTTGTGCATTTTGTGGTGCAAACAGCTGATTCTGGTCATTGTTAGGGCACTTTTCGACAGCGTCGACACGACGAAACGACCTGCAACAATATTTAACGAGCACGAGAAAAAAGTGCGCGCTTTTTCGTACCACCTTTTGAATGTAAGTGGAAATGTGGGGCTCGACATCAAAACGGGCTCATCCACATTATTTTAGAACATTTTGAACTTGATTTCATTGTAATAATTAATTTTGGGAATCCCATAAAAATTTCTTTTTTGATAGTAATATTAAAATGTCGATAAACCACAATAAAAACAAAAATTAAAATTTTTTTTCAGTTTAATTGACAGTTTTTTGTTTTTGTTTAATTTGGATTTGAAAACTTCGGAAGTAAGAGAATTTTGCACCAAAATCAATGTATTCGCACATAAGTCAGGATTTCATGACACAAGTTAATGTGTTTATGTTTGCACTTAGCGTTATCACGACAAACACATGCAGGCTTATCAGGATCAAATTCAATTTGTCAAGACTGGTAAATGGATAAATAAATCTATGAAAAAATACACCTGGAGAGCTAGAGACTACAAAAACAAATACTCAAAAGATGAGACGATTTTTTTGACTATCGATTTATCGCATCCTGAGGATCATATTACCATAGACACGAATGAATTGAAAGTTGATAACTGGCTTTTCGCTTGTTCTCCCTCGAAATCTTCAGGGACGTGGTGAGTTGGAAAAATAATTGTTGATTAATTTTGGATCAATTTTTCAATAATATAATTATTCATCCGATACTTTTAATAAAAATGCACTTTTTAACATTTGCTAAATAGAAGATCCCGATCCTAAGGTTGATGATTTTTAAAATATAAATATTTGAAAATTAGTTTTCAATTTTTACTCTCGTAAAGATTCGGGTTTTGGAAATTGGAAAATTGAGGGATTCTCAAACCTGCAAATTAGTGGATTTGAATTTAAATTAATTCCAGTTCAACTGTAACCAAAGTTAAAATTTTCAGTAATTCGATAACTTGAATTCCTACATTCAAAAATATTGGTTTTTGAAAATATTTTTCCAAAATTGTTTTAGTGTCAATAGTCTTTGCATGAAAAATGAACTTGCCTCTAATGTGGCTTACATTGATCTAGAGGTTGAAAAAACATGCAGAAAAATATTTTGAGTGACTGAAAATCAATTTGCCTCTGAAAATCGAAATTGAAAAAAGGTATTATTCAAAAAGCTCTGAGATGGTCGCCATCTTGCCATGACGTCACAAGCCTGGGTAAAACGTCGAAATGTCAAAAAATATATGAAAACAGTGCAGTAAATCGTTGATACGATGGATAGCGCGACAAATGAGACAAATAAATTGAGTTACACATTTTTTTTGGGCCACAATGGACAAATTTTAATTTTGGTGTGACGTCATTATGACGGTTATGATACAAGCTAGTGACGTCACACCAACACGTCGCGTTTCATGGCTGGATTCAAAATTGCAATATTTAATCGATGATTATAAAAAATTTAGTGATAAAAACACTAGTATTCCATGATACTCTCTAATTATATCACTAAATCCAACTTTTGAACAAAAAAATCTCAATTTTTTTTTGCAAAGACTCTGTTATTCAGTAGACTTCCTTATTTTTTTTTTACAGTAGCTTTTCAAGATTTGTTAGCATAATAATAATTAATCAATATAATATTGTTTACTAATATTTAATATAATATTGAAGTTTTTGCTATTTCAGCGAATGGGGCTGGAACCTGACGAACAGGACTACAATATTTCCCGACCCGAAATACAAGCTCCGAAGAGTCGCGGATTTAGATCTTAATGAAATCAGAAAACTCGAAGCAACGCACTTCGTGATAAGAGTCCCACCTGTTGATCGAGATGAAGTTGTCGTAAACGTCGATTTGCACTTCAGAGCTCTACGTTTCGTCGACGTACGTGACAGTACTATTCTTGGCAGCTTTTTTGGAAAACATGACAAGGATTTAATAAGTCTCGAAAGAAGCAACATTAGATATTATTTAAATTTAACGGATATTTACGACGCTGTAACTGTGGGACTTGAAAAAGTGGACTGTTCGAAAGTGGCGAATCGGGGATCTGCCATGGTCGAGCTTGTTGAATATTGGAATGCTGCGACTCAGATGGAACATTTCACTGGAATGTGAGCAATATTTTGGAAATTTTGTTATTTAACTTTGAAAATTGGTGAATTGATCGATTCTCATGATTGTTTTATTTTTACAAATTCCTTTTCATCAAGTATTTAATTAAATTTTTTTTTTCATTGCCAGTGACAATGGACCAAAAACTTTTCAAGTCCAACAGAGGATAAGAAAAACAACTAAAGCTCCAATGCTAAGAATAACGCTGGACCCTACATGTTCCTACAGTTTTCAAGTACAGAGAGCAGGTATGGTCGACCGGATGTCACTGAGGGTCCGCGACCGATGGTCCAGTTTGTACCAAATGTCCATAGCCTTACTTCTCTTGGCAATATCCATGGAAATCACCAATAACGTCAAATTTCAACTTGGGATGACTATAATTCTGTGCATATTTCTTGGCAGTTTTATAGAATTTTGCGTATCGATCTTCATTCTGGTTGCAAACGCTATTTACATATGCTTCGCTGTTATATTCCTTGGATCTGTCGCGCACAACTTGGCTGCAAGGTAATGAAAATGCAGATTTCTTAGTTTACAATTTTTTGAATTTTAAAATTCAAATTAAAAAATCTCGAGTCAGAAAATTCTGCGAAAGATTGCGAAAGATTATAGGAAACAGAAAAACCAATATTGTAGAACTTGAGAGTTAGAATATGTTTTTGAGAAATTTAATTGCTGTTTGTTGTAGATTTCTTGCACGAGCAATAACGTTTTCGGTGACTTGGGCCGAATGGTTGATTGGGGGAATGAACCATTTACCATTTAGTGCAACAATCGTTGCTCTTTCGATTATTCCGGCGACTTGTGGTGCCTTGGCGATGATCGTAACAGTATTCTTCTACTTTTTAAAATTGACCTACATGTGGCAAGATTATTTGGAGGAGCTGCTTATTTCCTCGATGCGGTATTACAAGTTCATGAAACCTACGCAGGATAGCAATAATAAGGAGGACACGAGGCGAAAGATTCTTTGCAATTTGTTGATATTTATGTTGCTTTGTTGGGCTGCGTTACCGGCTGTGCCATCTGTATTGATGTGGGCCAAGAATTTAAGGTATTTCTTCGTTATTTTTTTATAATCACATGATTTTATGAATTAATCAGTTGTTTTTCAACAATAGATGCACATTTCCTTACCGTTAAATTGCTGCATTTTTTGTTACTGTTATGAATCCTGAATAATTTGTCAGTGTAAACAGTTTGACGGTTTATATTGAAAATGTTGAATGTGCAGGTTTTAAAAGTATAACGAATCAGCATTTAAAACTTGAGGACTTTACCAATTCAATAGTAGGTCACTGAAAAAACGTAGATCTGAAAAGCAAGAATGAAAAATTTATTAAATTTCGTTCGGAGGAAGCTAAGGAGATTTTTAGTCGATATTAATCCAACAAGTTTAATAGGTAGAATTTTATTAGAGAATTATAAAAATTTCCTGAATTCTCAGAATTTTCAAAACTTTGAAATCTCTGAAATTTCTAAAATTTTTGGAATTCTTCAGACTGTCAAAATTCTCTTTTGACTTTTGAAATTCTCAAAATACTTGAAACTTCCGAAATTTGCGAAATTATTAAAAATCTTGAAATGTTCGAAATTATCAAGTTTATCAAAGTTTCAGAAATTCGTTGAATTTTCTGAATTTCAATAATTATGGAAGTATTCTAAATTTCCAATGTTTCTGAAACTTTTTCAAATCTCTGTAATTTCCAAAATTTTCGGAATTCTGGATCTGTTGAAAATTCCAAACAGTTTAAGAATTTTTAAAATCCTCTAAACTTAAACAGCAAAAGTTTTCGAAATACTGGGAACTCATGAACTTTTAAAATTTCAAGAATTACGAAAACTGTCACAATTCTCAAGATTTTAGAAACTTTTTTAAATCTCTGAAATTTCTAAAATTTTTGAAATTTTGAAAATTGCTAAAATACAGAAAACTTCCGAAATTCTCTAAGTTATTGAAAATCTCGAAATGTTCCAAATGAAATTAGCAAGTTTCTCGAAATGTGTAGAATTCGTAAAATTTTCGTAATTTCAAGAATTATGAAAATATTGTGAATTACCATAATTTTTGGGACTTACAAATCTCTAAAATTTACAAAAATTTCGTAATTCTTGAAATTTCCAGAATCCCACTAACTTTCAAAATCCTCAAAATACTTCAAACTTTGAAAATTCTAAAAATTGTTGAAAATCTGAAAATATTAGAAATACTCCAAATTATTAAGTTTCTTGAAATGTTAAGAATTTGTAACATTTTCGTTATTCCAAGAATTATAAAAATATTGTGCATTTATGGAATTCTTATACAACTTCGAAATGTTCAAACTTCTAAAAACTTGTAAAATCCTCTAAATCCTCCAAACTCCGAAAATTCTTGAAACTGTTTAAAATCTTGAAATGTTGAAAATGTCAAAAATTATCAAGTTTCTCGAAACTTTAACACTTGCGAAAATCAGGATTGTTTTAATATATATTTTTTTTTTTTCAAAATATCCTTTTTGAAATGTGCTAGATTTTTCAAAATTTCCAGAATTTTGCAGGAGGCTTCAGCCCTCTCCCTGACTACGTGCTTGATTTACATTTTTCGTGTCATCGTATCGACACAATTTTTCAAAAACGAATGTTTCTAATCAACGATTTTTCTTTTTCAGCTTCGACGCAACTTTGAAAAACGAAGACTCAATATTCCTATACAGCTGGGTAGCGCTTATTACGTGTAGTATGATGAATTTAGTACAAATTCCTTGCGGCTCTCCGTCCAGGGATAAACTTCTAGGATATTTACTGTCTTTCGTTAGTTGGTTGATTATTTATTCCATCTCGAACGATGACTGGACCTACCATCAATGGTGGATGCCGCCAATATCAGCGGGAGTGGTCACCCTGCTCTCGCTAAACTCGATATTCTCATGAACAAAAATCTCAAAACTTGAGCCGAACAATAGGGAAAGAAGATGTACTACTGTGTTGAAATATATATTGATTTATTAAAAAATATGCCTCCAGACTATCGCGACACAGTTTCTCAAAGGACTCGTCACACCAATATCCTGTACGTAGAAAAGTACCTTAACTCGATTCGCAGTCCACATGTATCTTACAATGTATACATACTTTTGCCGATATCTCTCTTCGTGGAAAACAATTTACACACGTATGACTAAACATTACATTAAACGACGTTACTTGTCTAAGTATTTTAGGATTCGTGCGCAGGGACTTGGAAGCCTGGCGTATTTTCGTGCTGATGGACGATTTCGCGTTTCATCGTGCTAATGATATTCGCCCATTAATATTATCGTTGACTAAAGCGTTATTTTCAAATGAAAGTAATTGAAGTCACCAGAAACGAAGACACCATACTCCTCTGCACCAGGTGTGCATGTTATCATATATTTACGAGAAAGTAAATCTGAGTGTGGTAGACAAAACGAATCTTTGCTGATATACTTTGAGGAAAAATTGATTCTGGATTAGTAATCCAATGCCCATTCGTTTTCCTGGATGAAAGCATCCACGACTTCTTTCATGGACAAATTTGGTATCAAGAGGTCTTGCGTGAGTCGAACTCGCGTCACTGGATCAAAATGGCCCACTCGCTGGAGGTGTTCTTCGATGTCTTTTCGCTCGTATGTTATACCGCTGGGAGTAACGACTGGTTCGCGGAGAATCTCAAAACTTATCCGCCCACACAAATAATCGGGTACCTCCCTTTTCTGCAACAAAAATTGTCGATTTTAAAGACCGATTACACGATTATAAAGCCAAAATAATCTGAAATAGGTGAGTCAATTCACATTCAACATTTCACAGAAAATTTCTTTTTTACCTTTCGCCTTTCGTCCACTTTTGCGTAAAGGTCGTTAAGTGTGGCGATCGCATTGTCCCTTTTTTCTTCAATTTCTAATCGTTTACTTGCCATTTCTGCTTCTGATTTTGTTTCTCCTTTGTTCGCTTCCTCTTCTTTCAACAGGGCCAAATTTCTGCCAGCATCTTCTATTATCAGGCGATTCAAATAGGACTGGAACTCGATTTCCTGAGCGATTCTTTGCTCTTCCTTTTTCTGAAAACGACGCTTGCGAGTGTTCCTGAGAACGCTTGTCATGTCATCTCCGTAGTTTAGTTTTTGCTCTTTGGCCAAATCAACGGCTGTTGATAAACAAACAAAAACCATAAGACATTTCATAAATAAAATGTATCTAAATTGATTTTTTTTTTTTTACTTGCATTGACATGGTTTATTATACCTCTTAGAAGATGTTTCACTGATTCGTCATAAAGTTCAAGTTCCTGAAGTGCAAGGCCAAGGAAAAAGTGACCTTTAACATGACAAGGATCCATGTCAAGGGCTCTTCTGCAATCCTGGCATGTCGACTCCCATCGCTTGAGTTTTAGGTGACAAAGCGCACGATTCGTGAAATACTGAGCTTGTGTAGGATTCTTAATCTGCAAAGGTATATAAAAAAATACATAAAAATGTTATAAATTAAAATTCTTAATTCAAATTATTGAAATAACTCGATCTGATGCCTGCAGGCATCAGGCATAATGCCAGCAAATTTTTCACCTTAGATATATCTCCAAAACGAATACGAAAATTCAAAGATTAAGGAAAATTAAAGATAAACAAAAATTATGTAGTTCGTAATACTTGCCAAAAAATTTGAATAGCTAAAGAGTTACAATATTCACAAGTCTGGTAACAGGAACCAATCTAATAAAAACGTCAAAATACATTAAACTCACGATCGCCTTTGTGTAGCAGCTAGCGGCATCCTCATACTTGTGAGAATTGTACAGGCGATTACCCTGTTCTTTGAGCTCCTTGTCCTGTCACAAGAAAACAGCCAATTCGACACAAACACAAATAAACTCGAGAAAATACACAAAGCCATTACACAAATTACCGAGAGATTCGCCGTCGAGTACATTTTACTCATGTTTTCAGTGGCCTCGCGAGGCGTTTCGCGTCAAATGACATAAATGTCTAACTCCCGAAGCGAAAAGATTATTGAGATGTCGATAAAACTTTTGCACGGCTTAAAAATCGTAAATGGGATTAATGGAAACGATAGAAACACATGAAACAATGGGTTCCTAAGAGTTAAGCTTGGTTAAGCTTCGCTGAGTTTCGCGAATGTTCATACGAACTGTGCAGAACTGTGCGACAATTTGCGAACATGAAGGAACTCAAGGAACATGTTCACGCGTCAAGCCAGTGTTGCCAAACTGGTAACAATACACTTTGCGCAATATTCGGGATTAACTCTTAGTTTACTCCGTTTACTCAAAAATGCACAAAATCTATGAATAAGTGTTATCAATGATGCACCAAGCACTGCCAAGTACTATGAATATGCTTGGAAATAATGAAGATGCATGCATGGCTATAAATTCATTAATTTACACTCGAACATGACTGTCAAGTTTAAAATACATCTGCTTAGCCCGGTCACGTGTGGACGTGTGTGTATACAAAATGACCTAGCACAACATGACCAATGATCTGACCTGTCAGCAGGGTCAGCAGCACCTGTCAGTGGAGTTGACCCGAAAACAAATACTATAAACGAAAATTTTTTGATCGCCAATAATTGATCAATATCCGTCTATCGTGCAGGTGATCAATAGCTCTTGCCATTCTCAGAAGCCAATGAACAAACGCGTGAAATGCGGAATTTAAAGTTTCGCACGAAACTCAAAGGCCAATGAAAAAATAACCCGATCAACAATACTCGACATAAAAAACCTCGTCATGGTGGTTTCGGTTTTGACCGACTTTTGGGATCATCTGAGGTAATATTGTTTAGACATTGATCTAATTAGAAACGCTTTTTAATAAAACGTGTAAATGTGGACTCTATTGTTCCAAATATTCGAATTTAAATTTTCCGCTGATGTCTCCGATCCATACATCACATTTATAGAGATAATAAGTGTAATTCTGGGTATACCTGTTTTTTAAATTGACTAAATAAATCACCAAATGATGAGTATGTCTAAAAAAATTTTGAATTTTTTTGGAATCTTGAGTGTTGATTAGTAAATCAAGCAATGACATTTCTTAGACATTTGCCGTTTTTGGAGAGCACCCTAGTCAAGTACATCGACATCGACTTTACCCTCTGGTTGACCTGGGTCCTAGCCCCTTTAATCGTGACATTCTTGTTGCCACTCGTCATCGTCATCCTTTTTTACACCACGTCTCTGATTCTCTATGTGTACAAGCTTCACTGGACAAGATTGCGCAACGTGCAAGTTTCGGACTGGCGAAATGCATCGCGCAACGTCGTCGCCGCGATCTGGGACGCACACGGCTGGATTTGGCATGGATATGAAATCGTTGGCATGGAGAACATTCCCAAGGATGAAGCTGCACTCTTTGTCTATTACCACGGCGCGATCCCTGTTGATCTTTACTATTTCATATCCAAGGTTTTCTTGTTCAACTCCAGGCTCATCCACACGGTCGCTGATCGATTTCTCTTCAAGGTGGATCAACATGTTTTATCATATTTATCAGATGTAAAACAAATTTCTACAAAGAACCATCTACTTTGTTAATAAAAAATTACTTCAACAGTGGCGATAAACGAAAAAATATTGAAACACTGTTTTGAATCTGATAAATCTATTCAATAATGAAACTTTTTGAAGTCTATTTCGTGTAGTCACAAGTCCCGAATTATAAATTTCACTGCTATTTCAGTCATTTAATAAAATTTTACTGATTGAAGAGTGTATCATTTAAGTACTGATCAAAATGTTAGAAATTTCATTCATTTAACTTGGAAGAAATTCAAGTCTGCATATTAGTGTACGTTTCTCAGATTCAGAACAAGTTTCTACGAAAAACCATTTAATTTGTTAATAACAAACTACTTTAACAATCGCGATGGACAGAAAAATATTAAAATACAGTATCGTGAAATACAACATTACATGATTTCATCCCCGAAATCAAAAATACGCGAGCTACGTGCGAAAAACTAAAGCAACCTTTAAAAACAAGATGGCGGTATTCCACCACAGGGTGTAATTGTGCAAAATATATTACTCAGGTCATGTTCTAATACACTCTTTAAAACGCGCGCAAAACTCATCTCGGGATTATCCCACCAAAATAATTTAGTACGGATTCCTCGGTGGATAGATACGTACATACTAGGCTTGTTAGATCTAGCTCTGTACGAAAATGTTGAAGTTTCATGAGTTGCAGAGCGAAAACTGTAATTCGCATCAAAAAGTTGTACCGATAAAAAATGTATAAAATTGAGAGCTCTACAACGTTTGCTTGAACAATTTTTTCATTTAAGTAACATAAAAAAAGATGTGACGATAATAAAAAATCATCCCCTACTTTGTTGAACAAAATGCCCTGTAACTTTCAAACAATCGAGATTAACAAAAAAAGTTACTCATGTAAATTTGTATAGGATCAAATTTGCTACAAAAATGCATCAAGACATTTTTTGATTACATCAAAAACACGCGAGTTATTCGCGAAAAACAAAAACAACCATTAAAAACAAAATGGCGGCTTTTTACCACCCGGTGGAATTGTGAGAAATGTGGTTTTCGATTCGTGTACTAGTTCCCTTTTGAAAATCAAAAGCCGAATTCGCCTTGGAATTTTTTCCCAGAACACCATGTAATAAAATCTAAATACCCCGTACTATTTTGTTTCCTGATTTATGTAGCATATTCCAGATAATTTTTTTTCATATTTTTTATTAGATATTCATAAAATTGATTACAATGTCAATTCATTATTCGCGAATATGTTGAAACTAAAACTAAAAAGTGAGCATAAAACGTCGGAAACGTCAATTAAAAAAAACTTGGCAACTGATTCAATATTTTTTGATTGCTCTTTTAAGGTTCCTGGCTGGTCCATCATCTCGGATGTCCTCAAGGTCATACCCGGGACAGTCCAAACTTGCTCATCAATACTGAAAGAGGGAAACATGCTGGCCATCTCCCCAGGAGGTGTGTACGAGGCTCAATTTGGCGACTCCTACTATCGGCTTATGTGGAAAAACAGAATAGGTTTCGCCAAAGTCGCCCTCGACGCGAAAATCTGCATCATCCCAATTTTCACAAAAAACATTCGCGAATCATTCAGAACGTTTTCCTGGGGCAAAAGTTTTTGGCTTAGAATATACGCGGCCACGAAATTTCCCTGCATGCTAATCTATGGGGGATTTCCCGTCAAGCTGAAAACTTTCGTCGGGAAGCCAATTCCTTATGATGGAAATTTGTCTCCGGAGCAGCTGCAACTTAAGGTCGCTGAAGAATTGGAGGATATGATTCGACAGCACCAGAGGGTACCAGGAAGCATCATGAGGGCGCTGATCGAGCGAGTATATGACCCTGAGGAAGTGAAACAACGCTGAACAATATTGTTTTTCTATAAAAATTGGCATCATTGTATTTTGTTTTTTCGACAAGTTGTGTATACTATTTATTTGTGGTTCAAGAGGTTATTTATATGTTTTTGATCTGATTTGTAAATATTTTGCGACTTGATGTTAATTGCAGAAAGGGTGCTGTGTTTAAAAAAATGAGATTTGGGGATCAAATAGCAAGGTGTATAATTATATAGGTTTGTTTTGTGTAATGTACTGAATAACGCTGCGACTCGAAGATGGTCTTCGAGTTTGTCGGCGAAAATGTTCCTCAGGGAGATTTTTTATACCATGTTTATGTACAGGTGAATATAGTATCGATAAAAATGTGAAATATGTTAATTGAAAATGTCGTTTTTAATCCAAATATCAAAAAATGTTTGGAATGAAGAATGCAATGCATCACCTTTATTAATGAAACATGAACCAATTTTTACTTTTCGGCATTTGTACAAAATTTGTAGTTACATGATTAAAACATGAAGTGCTCGAGAAAGAGAACTCGATGATTTCAGATTATTTCAAATTTGATTCACGAACTATCGATTTCGCTTCTCTTTCTAGCATCAAACAAAACATAAGCTTGTCTTTGTTGCGTGGCATAATTATGCTACGAGTTCGGAACGCTGCCCCGCGCACGCACAAATAGGAATACACGAAGTCACTCTACTGCACGACCCACTAGCGAAAACGCTTTCGCAGGACGCAGAGCACGCAATAAGGCTCGTCTACCGGGTCTACCGCACAAATGCCATTTTTGTAGTGCACAACTGTGCACGACCATGCACGAGGCGATGAGATGCTTTTGAAATCCTAATTTTTTTACAGAAGTGATTTTCTCGAGTGAAAAATCATTTTTTAGAATTAAGATTTCATATATGTGCATATTGAGGAAA
>JAPYZK010001418.1:0-17767 GCA_030522785.1 Platygaster equestris | reverse complement strand
CCTGTCCCAATACCTACAAATGGCGCGGTTCAATTGGGGTCAGAGAACTAGTGGTGGGGGAATAGGATCAGCTATCCAGTGTATTATACAGATCAGTGACTTGCATAAATTCTAGAGCCAACAGGTACCACCCCTGCTTGAGTACAAGTGAGTACAAGTTACAACATCAAATTCCGCACGTGCATTCACTGAAGAGATTTCCAAAATCGGATTTTCTTGTTTTCAAGGCCTTGAATTTTCTCCTTGGCCCTTTGTTTTCGGATTCTTTACTACCCCAGTACTCCAAAAAAGGTAAATCCACTATTTTATGTCGATATTTATGTTGCTACATCAACCCGATCGTAATAATGAATAAATTCAGAGGTTATGATTTTACTGTCGAAAAGTTTTTTTTAATATTGAATATTGTCAATGATTAATGGTGTAACATTTTTTAACGAGTTCGTGATATTTTCCCAGTAAATTGTCATTTATTTTCGTATAACTTGTTTTATCGCGAATTTAACTTGAGCCAAATTGTGATGCTCGATGTTTTTATTTTATTGTTTTTCAGCGAAAAAACATTTTGCCAAAATGGTGGTTTTCACATGCAACCACTGTGGAGATTCGTTGCATAAACCGAGAGTGGCGAAACATTACCAATATCAATGTCGAAATGTGGAAGATATGACCTGTGTTGATTGTTTGAAGGATTTTAGGTGAAAATAGTTTTATATTTGATGTGAATTATTTGTTGAGTATTTAATTATGGATCAATTAAATTTAATAACTATGATATTTACACTTCCTTTTGACTTGTATTATTCAACAGTTCAAAAATATTGTAAAATTGGAGTTCGATACTTAATTTATAGACTCGATAAATTTAATTATTGATTATTCAGTCATGAAAATAGATAATAATTTTCAAAAATTTATAATTATTTTTTTATTCAAAATTATTTTATTCTATCAATTTCGGAATTCAAATTTTACAGTAATCCGAATGATTGAGTTTACTCATTAACAAGTTCTGTATTTTTTATTCCCAAAAAGAAATGAATGCAATAAGTAAATGAATTAACATACAAATAAAATGAATATTGAATAAATCTATAGTTTATATCATAGTAGATTTTTTCATTTTCATTTCCGTTAATTAAAATTTTCATTTCTCAGTTTGATAAAATTTCTAAGTAAATATAGTGAATAAAATAATAAAAATACAAATAAAATTAACATTGAATAAATCTACGGTTTATATCACAGTATATCAATAAAATATCAAACTAGTAAAAAAATATAATTTTTCATACTTCGAAGTAAAAATTATGCATTATTGTCATTTTTGAATTTCACATTTATTCATTTCCATTTCCATTAATCAAAATTTTCATGACTCAGTTTGGTAAAATTGCACTTGAGCAACTTGTGGGAAAAAAGGGTTAAAAAAATAATTTTTTTTCTCAAATGGCTTATTTCAATGTAAAAGTTGATAAAAAAGACCAATTTCACATAAAAAACGATATCAAAAGTGCATGTCACTATACCACTTTATTTGCTCATAACAATGGAAACTGTTCAAAAATCGTCGTTCCGCACATTTTTTTTACGTTCAAATGAGCCGTAAAAAAAAATTTTTTTTTGTTGAACCCTTCTTCCCCAAAAGTCGCTAAAGTGCAGTTTTACCGATCAATTTGATTATTGAGTCATGAAAATAGATAGTAATTACCAAAATTTTTGAATTATTTTGTTATTCAGAATTGTTTTATTCTGTCAATTTCGAAAATTGAATTTTTCAGTAATTCAAATTGTTGAGTTTACCAATTAACAAGTTTAATAGTTTTTCATTTGCAATAATAAATGAATCTAAATGAATATAATGAATAAAATAATTGAAATACAAATAAAATTGACATTGAATAAATCTACGGTTTATATCACAGTAGATCAATAAAATACCCAATTTGTAAAAAAAATTTAATTTTCTATCCTTCGAAGTGAAAATTATCCATTGTCATTTTTGAATTTCACATTTTTTCATTTTCATTTCCATTAATTGGAATTTTTATTACTCAATTTTTCATTCTACCTTACAAAATTCAGACATTTTTTATAATCGACCAATTTAAATTCGGAAATTTCAAAGTTGAAACTCGATTGTGTCATTTTTCACTTCTAAAGTTTTCTTCTTGCCAAAATCCTGTATAATTATAATTTCCTGTACACATTTGTAAAACCATTACTGTATAATTAATTCTTGGAAAAATTTTTTCAGGGGCCAAGAATATGTGGGGCACATGAAATGCATCACGGAAAATGAAAGATATGGCGGCACGGGTTACGTTCCAAAAGCGAGCCAGAACAAAGGCGAGAAAAAACAGGTCGAATGGATCAACGTCGTTCAAAACTTGTTGAACGATTCTCAAAATTTACTGCCCTTGGAAAAAAGCATGTTGAGTTCTTTGACTCGTTTCGAGAACATTCCTAGGAAGAGAGCAAAGTTCATGAACTTCATAAATAGCTCTTTCTTCAACAAATTCTCGCAGCAGACCGTTGAAAGTGTTTGGAACAAAATGGAAGCAACTCAGAAAAATACATTGGCTGCTAAGAATACACAGGGAGAAAACGGAAATGGTAAAATTTTCAACTTTGCATAAGTCGAACATAACTATTTTTTTATCATAATTATTAGGTATATTATTCAAATTATTATAATTCTCATTATTGTAAATAATTTTTCTTTATTTCGCACAAAAGTTTGGGATTAATAATTTGACCTACAGAAATTGATTTATTTCTAGGCACAAAAGCTGTTTCTGAAGTCGAAAATGAGAACAACGAAAATATTTCCAAAGAAAATGAAAAGACTAAGGTTGAGAAAGTCAAGAAGGACAAGAAAAAGAAGAAATCTGAAGAAACTGCAGAAAATGGAAATGAAGAATCAGAACAAAAGGTAGAAGCTGGCAAGATGGAAAATGGAAATAATAAGAAAAGCAAGAAGAACAAAAAAAGAACTCACGAAGAAACTGAAAATCCTGCCAAAATTGAATTGAACGAAAATCTCAAAAATGGAAACATTGAGAACTCTGAAAAAGTTGACGGTCCGAATAAGAAGAAGCAGAAGAAAAATAAAAAAATCGTCAATGGCGAAGAAAATGCTGTAAAAATCAAAGTGGAGGAAAATCAAGAAAACGGAAACATCGAAAACTCGGAAAATGCTGATGTTCCGAAAAAGAAGAAAAACAAGAAAACCAAAACAACCGACGAAGAACTTGCAGATAATAATAGGATTGAAGATTCCAAAGGAAAAGACGTTGAAAATATAGAAAAAGTTGAAAAGAAGAGCAAAAAAAGAAGACGTGAAGAAACTGAAAAAAGAGAAGAAAATCCTGCCAAAAAGACAAACTCTGAAGGCAACGGAGAAACGGAGGAAAAGTTTGATTTGAAAAAATCAATCGTTGAAATTGTGAAAAACAGTCATGAAATTTCTTTGAAAAAGTTAAAGAAAAAAATTGTTACTCGTTACATGGACAAATTTTCGGTGACTCGCGAGGAAGCGGTTTCAAAATTTGACAAAAAAATTGTTAAGATCAGCGAAATTTGTGTTACGGACAATATAGTTCGTATGTTGTAATTGACTGGCATTAATTGAGTGGAATGTTTTTTTGCATTTGATTAAATGGACTTTCATTTTTAATCATTGTCTTTTCAATTATATTCGAAAATCAACAAGAAAATACGTAGAAAGAGGGTTATAATTGAAAACTGGTACATTTTGAGTTTAAACGAAGTTTAAAGGATTGTTTACCATTTTGAAAATATGCCTGCGAAGTTTTGAAAAATATATCTGGAGATGTGTTATATTTATGTTGCAATTGAAAAAAAATATTCAACAAACAGAAATGAGTAACATAAAAGTTGGGATTTGTCACTTGTCAAATAATTTTTAATTTAAAACTTTTAAAAATCACTGAAAATAAAATTATTCGCGACTTGAAAATCAATGTGAAAGTTGAATTTTGGCGCGGTTTGCAACCAAGATGGCGGACGTCGCGAAAAAAAATATTGCAAAAATTTGCATTTGTTATGTATTTTTATTTCTTTAGATCGAAAAAATGAAAAATTTCCCATCTTACATGAATTTTGGAGACATAAGATCAAAAATCGAGTGATTGTTAAATGAAAACTCGAAAAACTCCGAATATGGGTGAAATCCAGTGAAATCGAGGTTACTGTTTCCAAGTGACATGCACTAATTGTCATGTATAACCGTACATAAATTAAATTTATGTCATCGCAGCGAAGTCTTGGTACATCTGGTGCATCGCGAGCAATTGCAAACATGCAATTGCACGGTAATAGGCTCAATTCAGCCTATTTTACCCCAATTTTATTGAGCGTTTAGTGTTTGTTTACACCACATTCCTACGAAGTTTCGGGTTGACAGACGAAAACGGGTAAGATTTGTTGTTGTCATTGTTTTGTTTACTCACATTTATCATCTTGGGTTTAATTTACACTATTTTTAGTATTTTTTATCTTTGATTTTTGTCTAACAACGAGTTTTTGATAAAAAATTAATTCTTCCCCGTTTTGTTTTTATTTTCGAAATTAGGGCAGTTTAGAAATTTCCGGAAGTGTTTGCAAATTTAGAAGTTTTTGGAAATTTGTACTCATTTTTTTTGGCTACAAAATCTTTTTTTTTTTGTTTTTTGTTTTTTAATTCGCGGCCAAGCAAATTCCTGGAAATTCGTAATTTTTGAACGTTAGTAAATATTGTTGGAATATTTACATTTGAAAATTCAATAAGTCAATACAAATTCAAGAATGAAGAGTTTGAAGAAAAAAGTTTCTAATTTTGATTATTTATTTTATTTTAATTCTACAGCTCCAATTAAGGATGTGGCATGGAAAAATCGAAGGAGAGGGAAAAAATAATATCGTTGGCAATGAGAATTCGTTAACATGAGTCTTGGAATTTTCGGAAAAAAAAGGCTAGTTTGCATGAGCCAGAAAGCTGATTCGTTATGCTGCAAGCAGTGCGATTGCTCACGGAATTGACGCGGACGTCAGACGATCGGCAACGTGGAGGTGCTCAAGCGATGGACGGAAGAGCGTCGACGGTTGACGACGAAGGCGAGAAATGGCGTTTCTGTGGAAATTATGAACTTCCTGAATGTCCAATTCCCAAATTTGAAATTCTGGAATTTCAATAAATATTTGAAATTCTGAAAATGTACAACTTTTTCAAAATTAACAGAATTCACAGAACTTTTGACGATTTTCAAAATCCTCCAAATTTTGGAAATTATTCTAATATTAAAAACCTCGAAATTCTCCAAAACTAAAAAATGTGTAGAACTATTAAAATTCACAAAATTTTGATAATTTTAGAAATGATTAAACTTCTTGAAACAATCAAGTTCAAAAAATATTTTAGAATATCAGACATTCTAAAATTTACTTAAACAATCAAATTTTTAGATATCTTAAAATTTTCAAAACTTTGAAGTTCTTTGAAATTTCAATTTTCTATATTGGAATGTTCTAAATATTCACGTATATTATAGTTGAATATTATAATAATATTGAATATATAATATTACATCATATATTATAATATGTTATAAATATAATATAATATATTATTATATATCATTATATATTATATTATTATATATTATAATATTATCCATTGTATATTCTAATTGAATTATTCCAAAATTATAGGTTCTGTCCAATTTCGCGAAATCCACAAAAATGGCTGGCTCAGACGCACTGACAAATCGGATAAAGAGCTGAGCCGATTTTGGGTCGCTTTTTGCGTTCACGATGACACAGAACCGCGACTCGAAGGTTTCATCGACCAAAAACAGGTCAATAATATTAAGTATTCGTGTCATCGAAATAATTATTCCAAAATTATATTTATTTACCCCTAGTGAGTCTGATTTTGAAAAATTATCAAAATATGTAAAACCTTGACAATTCAAAAACTTCGAGAATTTCTAACCTTACAAAAACAACTAAGTTGAAAAAGTATTTTAGAAAATCAAAAATTCTAAAATTTAGGAAAAAAACAAATTTTTAGGAATCGTATAATTTTCGAAATTTCGAATTTATTTTAAATTTTCGGAATTCTCGAAATTTGAAAGAGGTTCAAAATTTTGAAAATTATAATATTCCTAAAAATTGGATTTTTTCGTATATATTTTAATTTATATATATATTTAATTTTGTAAGGTTTAAAAAATCAAAATTTCTCGCAAATTAAGAAATGTTTGAAATTATCAAAATTCACAAAATTTTGATAATGTCTTAAATTTTCTCAAAAATTACAAAATGTTTGAAATGGGTAAAATTCACGATAATTTTGATAATTTTAGATATTTTTGAACTTCTTGAAACCTCCGAGTTTAATGAATATTTTACAATACCAAAAATTCTCAAATTTACGAAAAAAATCAAATTTCTAGATATCTTATAATTTTCAAAATTTTAAAGTTATTTAAAATTTTCGAAATTCTGAAAATGTACGACTTATTGAAAATTAACAAAATTCACAGAATTCGTAACGATTTTTAAAATCCCCCGAATTTTAAAAATTATACAAATATTCAAAACTTCAAAATTCTTAAAAATTGAACAATGTTTGAAATTATTAAAATTCACAAAATTTTGATAATTTCTTGAATATTTTCAAAGAATTTTGAGAATTTCAAAAATGTTGAAGAACCTAAAAGTTTTGAAAATTCTAAGATATCTCAAAATTAGATTTTTTTTGTAAATTTTAGAATTTTGGATATTCTAAAATATTCTTCAAAATTGTTAAAATTCATGATAATTTCGATAATTTTAGATATTTTCAAACTTCTTAGGTTGAAAAATATGTATTATGAATCAATTATTTTCTGTTTTTTTACAGGCTACGACACATTCGCCAATGTGGGCCCACTCGCTGCGCAATGCTCTTTACTTGTCCCCGACGCTTTGCGCGACTCCGAAAAACGACTACGAATTTTGCGTCAATTTCAAAGGCGACCGAGTTATCAGACTCGCCGCGTTCACTTATCAAGCCATGTGCGACTGGGTCCAAGTCATCACGCGGAAACTCACGGACATGAAGGTCCTCAGGCCCAAAGAAAATATTTATTCTAAGGGGCCTGAGAGAATTGCCACGAGGGACCCCACGAGCCCTTTGCCCCCGCCGCCTGTTGTGCCTGGGTACGAGAGTTTTCGACATTTTTCGAGTTTCGAAGAGATTTTTGAACTTTTAGAATTCTGAGTTAGAATACGTTGGAATTGAAATTCTGAAAGTTTTGAATTCTGTGGATTCAGGACTGGAATTACGTGATTTTTGTACTTGAATTTCGTGATTTTTGCAAGTTGAGAAATTTTCGAATTCGCAACTTCATCTTAATTTTGAAATTTATTGTTTTGAAATTTTCGGAGAATTAAAAAAATGTTGAAAATTTTGTAATATTTTAATTATTATGAGATTTGTGTAAATTCGTAATGTTTCGAAATCTCTGAAATTTTAAGAATAACGGGAACTTGAAGAATTTTCAAAATTTTGTTAATCTTGAACAGTTCGTGAATTTTGAGAATTTTGAAAATTTCGAGTGAAGATTTTGGAAACTCCGAAAAACTTGAAAATAAAGAAAATTTTGTTGAACTTGGAAATATTACAAATTCCAAAAATTACAAAAAAAAAAGATTTGTTGAAAATTTCGAAATTTTATCAATTTTTATAGTGTTAAAAATTTTGAAAATTTTGAAGGTTACAAAAATTGTTATATTTTTGCAAATTATTGAAATTTTCGACATTTAAAGTCCTCCTATATAAAGTGCCCCACCTACAACAATTTTTCAACCATCCACAGAACAACCAACCCGGACCTCCCCGGCTCGTCTTCTCCAGCGACCTCCACAGTCACCCCGAACTCCAGCCGCGGAACCGGGACCGACAGTCCCCCCACGATTTTCACCTTCGACGAAATCCCGATCGAGGAACGAAGGCCGCGATTGGTCCAGACTCAAGCCCTGCGTTCCGCCTCGTCTCCGAGAACAGCTCCGGTGCAGACGCCGAGCCCGACGGCGACGACAGAAGAATCAAACGACTCGAGTTACGAGAGCATATTTCTGGCCTCGTCTTCGGCGGCGGCGCCGACGGAGCAAGTCGCCAGGATCACGGTGAACGAGCAGAACAACGCGGCTGACCCCGGGGAGCGGTACGCGGCTTTGATGGAGTACAGGAGCGCCGCCGGGATGCGAAATCCCGCGATTCCGCCGAGATCTCTGGAGGGCAGGAACTTGAACGTTCGAAGGCAGTTGACTCTGAGAGAGCAGCAAGTTTCGCACCTGAAAAAGGAAATCGGCCATCCCGCCGGGGTGAGGCTGCAGCTGGGGAGGAGGGACTGCAAGGACGGGATCGCGTTTGTTGACACTTTTGGGGCTGTTTGGTGAGCTTTTTCACGGGAATTTGATTGTTCGCGAGTTTGGGAAGATTTTTTTTATTGTTATTGTGTAATAATATGTGTAATATGGTATATATAATATATAATGTATATAATTGATTGTTTGAGAGTTTAGGAACATTTTTTTACTGTTATTGTATAATAATAATATGTATAATATATAATATAGTATATATAATAATATGTATAATATAGTATATTTTATATATATATTATACTTATAGCAATTTTTGATCATTTTGAAATCATTTTGAAAAATTTTAAAAATTCTTTGAATTATGATAATTTTCACAATTCGAGCATTTTAAAGATTTCGAAAATTCTAGGTACTTGATAATCGAAGAATTGTTGGAAATTTTTAGAATTTTAATAATTCTGTAGTTTTTCAAATTTCGAAAATCACGAAAATATGAATAATTTTCAAAATGTTGGATTTATGCGAAATTTTTGATAACTCCGAGAATTTTAATAAATTTGGTTGAATTCACATTTTTGTTTATTTTGACATATCAAAACTGTCAAAATGGTTCGAATTCTGATAATTTTAAAGATTTTTAAAATTCTAAGTGCTTAAAGATTTATGAATTTTTGGGAATATTAATAATAATTCAAAGATTTTGAAGAATTCTGAGAATTTTAGAGATTACGAAAGTTTATACAAATTCTGAGAATTTTCTATTTTATAAAAAGAATTTTATATAAAATCTACAATTTTTCAGTATATTTTAAAATATACAATAGAAAAATCCGATGTTTGTGTGAATTTTGATCATTTTCAGTATTCAAAAATTTTAAAGGTTTTGCAAATTTTGATCATTTCAAATAACCGACAATTTCAAGAATTATGAAAATATTAAGAATTTCGTAAATTTGAGACATTTGGCAGTTTTTCGTGGATTCTGTGACATTAGAAAATTTTGTCAATTTCAAAAATTTTGTATATTGTAAAAATTTCGTGAATTTTCCGAATTATAAAAATTTCCAGGAACTTGAAAATTTTAAAAATCCCTAGTAACTCGAAAATTTTCAGAACTTCGAAAACTTTTAAAATTCTGAAAATTCCGAGAAACTTCAAAATTCTGGAAATTTCTAGGAACTTGAAAATTTTCCGAAATTGAACAACTTTTGCACCCAGAAACTCATAAATCATAAAATTCCAAAATTCAGTGTCAAATATCAGAATTTTCATATAACGTGATAACAAAATTTGAGGAACCAAAAATTTCAACGATTTGGATCCGAAAAATTCAGAGTCAAAAACTTTGCGCCTCAAAATTTTCTCTGCCTAAATTATGCATTTTTCAAAACTTGAATAATCAAGCCCTAGAATCGAATTTCCAGAAGCCGAAATGTTGTATTTCGAAAATCAGAAATTCAAAATTCGGGAGTGGAAAATTGAAATCTGAATGAATTGAAATCTAATTATATAAGTCTATAATCCATATCGTTGTAATTGTATGTAACTGATGTTCTTACTTGCAGGGTCGCTGGTTGGAAACAACGAGAGCATCCATTACTCTACAATGTTCTGCACATAGGCGATTGCGTTTTGAGCGTCGCGGGCATCACTCCTACTGGGGCAGCTGCGGTTAAAGAAATTCTTAGAGGATACACGTCTCCACGTGTTAGTTAAAACATTTGCCATCATTTTCACATTTGCCAAATCATCCCTAGTGATTCTAGTTTTTATTTAAAACTAAGTGGGGGGGAATAATGGGTGACCTGATTATTTGACGCAACAATCGCCCTTAGAGCCTTGCTACGTACTTTAGGGATTTGAAAACTAATTATCCCTTTCGCTGCTTTGATTTTCATCGGGATTGATTATGACTGTATTTGACACTTTTGTAAACAGCAACAAAAACATTGCAGCAATACACAGTTTTGTAATTTTAAGGATAGGGTTGGGGAGTTTAACGTTTTGATGTATGTCGAGTCGCTCGTCCGCCATCTTGTTTCCATTATCCATGCGTAAACGGTCGCTAAATTGAGCGTGAGTGAGTAAACAGCTTGAGAATGCCCAAAAATGTACAATCATCAAACTTCGGAATATCTTGAAAACTTTGACTTTGAGATTTTAGAAATTTCGTTATTTCTAGACTCGAGAGCATCGAACATCGTGAAATTATGAAATCTGGACGGATTTCGACCGTCGCTTGAAAAAAAAGAAAAAAAAGATATATTTTTTCATAACTTTGAAAATGTCTACACTCAATATTCTGTAATTTTTGAAATTTGTGAAAACTTTAAAGTTGGACATTCTCGAAAAATTTGAAGTTCCAACAAATTTATAAAAATTGTGACAGTTTTTATAAAAACTACAATCAGGGATACTTTTCTATTTATGATTCAATATGTCATGAATGCAAAAATCATTAATAATCGCATTTTTGGTGATTTAAATAAATTTTCTTATATTCTGCATTCAAATTCTTCAAATTCTGCGTTTTTCGATTCGAATTCTAAAATTTACGAGATAATATTATAACTTGAGAATTAAAAATATTCGTAAACAATTTTTCCAAAATTTTATGATTCCTAAAAATTGCGCTCGTAATGTCCAGAAACTTCACAAGTACATCATACATACATTTTTTTTTTATTCTCAAAAATTCGTTAAATTCATAGTTTTACGAACTCCAAAACGTTACAAAAGCTCCAATTCGTCCATACATTTTCCAGATCGAAGTAATAGTCCGAAGGTTGCCCTACGCTCAATGTCACGTGATCACGAAACGCTCGGACGATGAGAATTTCGGCCTCGAAATCAACGGCAACGAGATCGCGCGAATTTCCGGACCCGCGGAAAATTCGGGTTTGTCAGCTTTGACGTCCGCCGCCGATCCTATGTCGAGCGTCGATTCTCGGGTCACGTGGTCGATCACGGAGCTCAACGGCCGGCCCATCAACATTTTCGACGGCGGAATACGCGAAAAACTCGGTGCCGTCGGTTGCGACGTCTCTATCGTCGTCCAGCCGACGGATTTTGTGGCCTCGTTGCGAAAAAAATTGCGCAGCTCGAGGGGGCACAAAGCGTTTGTCGCGCAGTGAAAAAAAGTGTCTTGTATATATAAAAAAACGTACAAAAACCGTTATATAACGGTTTTTTGTATGTAGAGGTGGATTTTGAAACGTCATGATTATTTTAAGGGGCGAAGAGGGGGGGAGATGTAAAAATTTTTGTACATTGGAATTTTGTCTTCTTGAGCGTCAGAGAGAAGTTTGTTATTGTTTTATTTGAGAAAACTTAAATTATTATTGATTTGTAACCGTGGGAAATCAAATTTTTAGTATGTACAAAAAAAAAGTTATATAACGGTTTTTTTGGTATGTAGAAAGACCGTTATGTAACGGTTTTTCTTGTATGTAAAAAACCGTTATATAACGGTTTTTTTGTATGTAGAAAAAAATCGTTATACAACGTTTTTTATTGTATGTAGAGGTGGATTTGGTAACGTCATGATTATTTTAAGGGGCGGGTAGGGGTTGGGGGGGGGGGTGATGGAAAAAATGTGTAAATTGGAATTTTGTCTTCTTGAGTTTCAGAGAGAATTTTTTTATTGTTTTATTTTATAAAAGTTGAATTAATATTGAGTTGTAACCCTGAAAAATCAAATTTTTGAGTATTTTTGGAAATGTGGGAAAATGTTGAACAAGTTTTTAGAAAGTAAGTTGATAATTGTTGTAATTTTTATTTTCGGAAATGTATAGAAATCAAATACAGAATTAATTTTTTTTTGAGGGATGAAAATGAAAGTTTTCGACAAACTTTTTCCATCACCAAAATAAATTTTCGATTCGCGAATTTTTATAAGTTAGAAAACTAATGATTAATCCGTATTTTGTATATAATAACTCCGAATTGATGTACCAATTCTGAACTTATTAATTATCGATTAACTGTGAATAATGATGTAAAGATTTATATACATATAGTTTGAACTCCGTCGTTGGCAACTTTTTTATGTTCGAATTAGAAATTGAAAAAAAGTCCGGTGATTCTGTGATACCATATTTTAATGGATATTAGAAATTCGTTATTTTTGATGTACCAATGTTTGGTATCATTGAAAATGATGATAATGATGATATTGATCAATGCAGAGGAAAGAAAAAAATTTTTTTTTCGATTCGAGCTAGGGTAGAATAATTTGTATTGCACGTTTTTTGATGATTCGCATAATTGTACGTTTGTAAAAGTCTGAGTGGTACAGTATTGTCATCACGAATTATAATAATTTTTTGTATTTTTTTTTTTTTTTTAATTTGTGAAATAAGAGCAACGATTTATGGATGGGAAAAATTTGGGTGATTTGGAGGTACACGAAATTTACAATGTCCTCGATTTATGATCCGATTTTGTGTGTAATTGTGATTTTTGGATTGATTTTGTTTAACAATAAAAAAACTCATGGAAAATTAGGAGTTCTTATTGTTTTATATAAATGTTTTTCTGCGTTGAGTGAATAGAAAAATTTATTCGAAGTACAATACATTGAAATGCTCGGAGAAAATTATTTCCAATTTGATTATTATTAAATTATTGATCAATTTTAAATAAAGTTGATTAAATTTTTGAAATATTGTTTATCTTGAGATTATTTTTAATTATTAAAAGACAGATGAATGTTTTAAAATCACAATTTAGGAATTATGATTGTTATAGAATAATTTTTAATTCATAAAATTATTATTTTTAAGGTAACTGTATACAAATTGCAGTTTTTTCAGAATTTTCGAATTTTTTTTTAAATTTCAACATTATTTCTATAATTAATGTTATATTTTTTAGATCGAAAATTGGGAACTATTTTGTAAACATTTTGAAGTTTTTATAAGATTTTTGAAAAATTCACTTCATTTTTTGGATCCTTATGAAGTTACTTAGAAAAATTTTTGAATTGCTCGTGAAAATTCCTAAAAAATGAAAAAAAAAACTTTCAATCCCCCCAAAAATATGCAGATTTTTTTTCAGTTTCCACGTTCTCCTGAAATCCAGGCAAATTTCACAAATTTTCCACAATTTTGTCAAAATATCGGAATCTTCACAAAATGTTCGAAAAACGTACCAAGTTTCTCAAATCCTCAGAATCTCTACAAAATTTTTTGAATTCTTATAAAGTTCCTTAAAAAAATTTCAATCTTCCCAAAAAATATGCAGATTTTTTTTCAGTTTCGACTTCCTCCTGCAATCGGGGAAAATTCCACAAATTTTCAACAATTTCGTTAAAATATTGGAATCTTCACAAAATGTTCGAAAAACGTACCAAATTTCACATATCCTTAAAATCTCTACAAAATTTCTCGAATCCTTATAAAGTTCCTTAAAAAAATTTCAATCCCCCCAAAAAATTGCAGATATTTTTTCAGTTTCGACGTTCTCCTGAAATCGGGGAAAATTCCACAAATTTTCAACAATTTTGTTAAAATATTGAAATCTTCACAAAATGTTCGAAAAACGTACCAAATTTCACAAATCCTCAAAATCTCTACAAAATTTCTCGAATCCTTATAAATTTCCTTAAAAAAATTTCAACCCCCTCCAAAAAAAATATGCAGATTTTTTCAGTTTCGACGTTCTCCTGAAATCTAGGCAAATTTTACAAATTTTCAACAATTTTCTTAAAATATCAAAATCTTCACAAAATGTTAAAAAAATGTTACAAATTTCTCAAATCCTCAAAATCTCTGCAAAATTTATCGAATCCTTAACGTTTCTCAAAAAAATTTCTATCCCCCCGAAAAATGTTCCAAAACCCCATAAATATTGTACACAGAATCAAAATTTCTCAAAAAATTAGAAAATATAACACAGATTCAAAAAAATATTCAAACTTGTGGCTCTCGATTTTCTTCTGTTTTCCCGTCTCTAATCAACGAGCAGTTAATCGATGATCTGGAAAATCGTCAGTCTCGTTGATCTCGCAAAAACGCGGTAAAAATGAAAGTCACGATTTTAATAGCACGTTGTCGTGTTTTTCAGGGATGAATATGTATAGGAAACGTGGTAAGTAAGGTACGTAGTAAAAGATGGTGGCCCGTAACGAGGCGGTCCTTCCTTCTGGTACCTTCGACTTCTTTTTCTCCCTCGATATTTTCAGTCGAGCCAGCTCTTGCGACGATCAAATTTATCTCGCTAAATTGATCATTGCCATTTTCGTGCCCTTCGAAAACCTGTTCGATTTGGCGATATATTTTGGTTACTTTGGTGTACGAAACAAATCGAGCGCGTCGAAGATCGGAGAAAAATACTCCAATTTAAATTTTGTCCCTCTCGATCTACACGAGTCACAATTTTACTGTATAATGTATATTACTGCTGAAATATACATTTTCGAAGAGCGGAAAATGGTGAAAATTCGATTTTTTTTAGTTTGTGGATTATCGGAAAAATTATTAACCTTATTTGGAATCTGTAATCTGATGGAAAAAATTGACGAATTCGAACTAAGTATTTGATTTGTTGTTGATGTCGATATTTTTTCTAATTAATTGATTGGAAAAAATCGAATTGAAATTTAATTTTGTCTTCGATGTTGAATCGTAATTCAGATCGAGTGAATTAATCTGCAAGTAGAATTTTTCAGTTTGAATTGGAATATAAATTATTTAAGATTGACGAAAAAGTTTCATTGAAAATCGAATTCTTTTGAGGTGGATTGGAGATTGGAGGAATATCGAAATCGAACTCAAACTCGAATCGAATTCGAAGTCAGAATGGAATTTGCTAGCGAATTTAAAATACAGATTCGAGTTGAAATTGAAATTGAAATTCGACTTGAAATTCAAATTCGACTTTAAATCGAAACTTCAATTCGACTTGAAATCGAAGTGTAAATTTTCGACTTTGAATCGTAATTCAAACTCGCCTTTAAATCGTAACTTGAATTTTTGATTCTGAATCGAAATTCGAATTTGACGTGGAATCAAAATTCAAATTCGAAATTAAATCGAAATTCGTATTCGACTTTGAATCGAAATTCGAATTCGACTTGAAATCGAAATTCAAACTCGACTTTGAATCGAAATTCGAATTCGACTTGAAATCAAAATGTAAATTTTCGACGTTGAATCGTAATCTGAATTTTCGACTTTGAATCGAAATTTGAATTTGACGTGAAATCGAAATTCAAATTCGACTTTGAATCGAAATTCAGATTCGACTTTAAATCGAAATTCGAAACCGATTTGAAATCAAAATGTGTATTTTCGACTTTGAATCGAAATTCGAATTCGACTTGCAATCAAAATGTACATTTTCGACGTTGAATCGTAATCTGAATTTTCGACTCTGAATCGAGATTCGAATTTGACGTGGAATCAAAATTCAAATTCGAAGTAAAATCGAAATTAAAATTCGACTTGAAATCGAAACTTGAATTCGACTTGAAATCGAAATGTGAATTTTCGACTTTAAATCGTAATCTGAATTTTCGACTTTAAATAAAAATTCCAAATCGACTTGAGTTTGAAACTTAAATTCGACTCGAAATCGAAATGTGAATTTTCGACTTTGAATCGAAATTCCCATTCGACTTTAAATCTTTATCTGAATTTTCGACTCAGAATCGAAATTCGAATTCGAAGTGAAATCAAAATTCAAATTTGAAGTGAAATCGAACGTTGTAAATTCGTTTTAGTGTTTGATATGACACATCTCGATTTTGAGTTATTACAGATTTCAGATAAAATTTAATTCGGTTATCGATAAGATCTGCAGTTTACGTCAATTTTGAAATTCAAGATCGATTTCGGAATCGATTACGCTTTGATTTGAAATTTGATGCATCGAATTTTCATGAGACGTTAATTCCAAGTTTAATATCGATTTTGACTTTGATTTGAAATTCGATTCGAATTTTCATTTTGATTCAAACTCAAATCCGATCGATTTCGAAATGAATCATGTCAATCATGACTTCGATTTTGAATTAAATGTAACATTGATAATTTCAAGTTTAATATCGATTTTGACTCCAATTTGAAATTCGACTCAACGTTCGATTTGAATCATTTCGAACTCGAATTTCAATATTAATTCGATCGATTTTGAAAACAATTAGGACTTCGAGGTCAACATTTTTCGAGGAACTCAAAATATTCAGAATTTTCAAACAATTTCGAACTCAATAAATTCCTCAAATTTTAGAATCCATGTACTTTTCTGGAAATTGAAAATTTTCGAAGGTTTCAAGAAATTTACTATTTTGAAATTGAAATTAAAACATACGATTTCGAATTATTTCGAAAAATTCAGGATTTTCTCCATATTTTTAAAAGGACACAAAATTTTACACACTTCAAAAAAACTTGAAGATTTTCAAACTTTTCAAAAAATTTGAATTTTTTAATAAACTCAAATCTCCAGTTTTTTGAAAAATTTTTAAACTTTTCGAATCTTTTGTTGAACTCAAATTTCTCAAAATTTTCGAGGAATTCATATTATTTAGAATTTTCGAACATTTCCGAACTCATAAATTCCAAAAAATTTTTAAATTCATGTAATTTTCTGAGAATTCGAAATTTCCGAACGTTTCAAAATAATTACAATTTTAGAATTGAAATAAAAACATATATTTCAAAAAATTACGATTTTATTCATATTTTTAAAAAGACGCGAATTTTTTCAAATTTGCGAAAAACTTGCAGATTTTCAAACTTTACAAAAAACTTGAATTTTTAAGAATCTCGAATTCTCAAATTTTTTAAACAACTTTTAAACTTTCCAAATGTTTTTAAAAACTTCAATTTTTTGAATTTTTCGAGGAACTCCAAATATTCCGAATTTTCGAACAATTTTGAACTCAATAAATTCCAAAAAAAAATTTTTGAATTCATGTATTTTTCTGAAAATTGAAAATTTTCGGATATTTCAGAATAATTACAATTTTTGAATAGAAAAAGAAAAATAAATAAATAAACATAAAATTTGGAAATCTCCCGAAAAACTTAGGATTTTATTAATATTTTTATAAGGACACAAAATTTTACAAATTCCCGAAAAACTTGAAGATTTTCAAACTTTACAAAAAACTTGAATTTTTAAGAATCTCGAATTCTTAAATTTTTTAAAAAACTTTCAAACTTTCTAAATGTTTTGAAAAACTTGAATTTTTCAAATTTCTCGAGGAACTCCAAATATTCAGAATTTTCGAACAATTTCGAACTCAATAAATTTGTAAAATTGTCATGTAATTTTGTAAAAATTTAAAATTTTCCGATGTTTCAGAATAATTACAATTTTGGAATGAAATAAAAAAAAAAAAAAAAAAAAAAAAAAAAATTTTAAAAAAAAAAAAAAAAAAAAT
>JAPYZK010001416.1:0-17780 GCA_030522785.1 Platygaster equestris | reverse complement strand
TTTGGATACATTTTCAATATCGCCGATTTTCAGTGCAGATACTCCCATTTATCAATTTCGAACGAACATATTTCCGGATTTTTAACGAATGATGTGAATTTTCGAATTTGTTGGTGAAGAAACTAACATGATAATTATTTTCGTTCACCGTATATTTCGTAAATTAACTACTTGCTTTTCCATTAGTAGATTTTTGTGGGAAAAGATTATTTTTCAGAATATTATAAATGCTCCGTTTCATGACGAAAAGTACAAAAATCGTGAGACCGCGCAAACTATTGATTATATCAAAGACATAAAAAACAGCACGTGGAAAGAAACAATTTTTCTTGTATTCATGAGGAAGAACGTCGTACAAGATTTCGGACAGCCAGCAAATTCCCATCAAAATGAAGAGTTTCAAGTCCATCACAAATCTGAAGCATTGGAGTCATTAATTTTCATGTATTTTTTCCATAAAAATTTATCATTAAATTTATTAGTTACTCGAACATGAAAAACAATTGAAAAATTATAAATTAATTTTTTAGACCGTAAGAAACTGAGTTTAATTCCAAAAATGATAATATTCGTTAGAAACTTGTGGAATAACTTTTTTTCTACAATACATATTACGACTCATCTGTCAAAATTTGAGGTATCGTCGATGTCGAATTACGAAATAAAGAAACTAAGGGAAAAATTCAATAATTCTCAAAATCATGCTCCTTTACGAAACTGAATAAAAAACTGGACGAAACTAATTCGAAGTATAAAATGTACGTTCGAACATCAATGAAATTTCCAAGATAATTAAAAACTTAGTTTAATTGCCCATCAAAATTCAATGCCCATGGAAGAAAGTCCTTTTCCATAATTCATTGCAGGAACATTTCAATGGTGATCGAAAATTCTTTTACTGCATCGCAGTTTCGCATGACTTCGCGTTAAAGTTTCGAGGGTAATGAAGTTATTGGCCATCAGAATCGGAAGGCTTCAATAAAGGATCGTAAAATTTGATTTGCCGAGTCCATAATTTATCATTAATATCGTGCCCAATAAAAGCACTTTTCCCGGACTCCCGATCCTGGAATTACTCGAGACAATTTGTTTCAATAATAATGATAATCAATGAAATACTGAGTACAGTGGCGGATCTGCGAGAAAATATAAAATGTGCCCCGTTTACCTAAGATTTTCCATTTTACATACAACTTTCAGATGTTTCAAAAAATATTGAGACCAAATATAAACTTATTATTTTTTCGGAGGGTTTTCAATGAAAGATTCGTTTAATTCTGTAAAATGACTGTTAAAATGACTTCTATTTATCATTACATTTTCGAACCATTTTCTGAATGCCATGTATATAAATATATGAGTCGATAAGACACTTTTCTCCCCCCTGACGAAAAAATGCGAGAAAAATTCAGATTCACCATCGACTGCTTCTACATTAGATCTTCACCTGATTCTACAAAAAAACAAAAAACAAAAAAAAAAATCTCAAGAGAATCGCATTAAACGATGGAACTTCTCTCAAAGTGAATAACATTTCCATCAATCAAGGTACTATTGGCAAAGTGGGCTAGAACACCTCGCGCGTAAACGAGTTTATCGATCTTTTATTTTCGGTCTTTTTCGTCCTTTTTCCCCAGGTGCACAGAGAAAGCTCTTTGTTTGTAGAAATTAATTAACGAGTCTCATAAAACAACACGAAAAAAATTGATTGAAAACCCCATATTTTCATACCATCGATGTTTAGTATTCAACTCCACTTTTTACCTCCATTTTATGACCTATCAAAATTTTCAAATGATCTTCATTATCAAACTCCTACTAAGTTTCAAGATTAAATTTTATTCAACAAAAAGGACTTTTTTCCATGTGAAATTTCGTAGATTGTACGAGAAATTTTTGTTGTTACTCACATGGTTTTATTGGCTTGAAAACGTTTTTGTTTGGCGTGGATTTTCGGTACTTCCGCGAATTTCTGTACGTCGGCTTTGACTTTGTTGTAATTCATCGTTGTGAAAACGAAAAAAATGAAATTCATCGCTAGTTGGACCGACGTCGGCAAAATGAAAAATAAAAGCTCGCCGTAGTTTTCGGTTTCTGGATAAATTCAAATTAGAATCAATTTAGTTATTGCAATTGTGCTATAATTAACTTAGTGGTGTGTGATTGAAGCCTTTGAATTATTAAAAGAATACTGTGATTTTTAGATCGTAACGTAAGAGTTAAATGAAGCGTTACATGCATTTACTTTGCACTTTGTAGTGAGCGCTGTAAAGGGAATATTTTATACAGTGTGTAGTGCTTTGTAACGATTTTAGTTTCAAGCTCTATTGGGTCATTTTGATCACGTTGCATATTTTGTTACCGTGGATGATCAAATTGTGGGTTAGATCAATTTATGTTGATGGGAAAACACGATTTTTGGGGATATTTTCAATATACAAGCACGTTCAGTCCTGTGTTCCTAATGCACAAAGCACGTAAAAAAGTTGTGTAGGTTGAATAAGAATTCACACGTGTTTTTTGATTCTTTCAACTATGATTGAAGATTTCATGAAACTATGAGATTTCAGAATTTTCGGGAATTCTCGATTAATTCTTATTTCTATTTTCTTCCGACTAAACAATTTTACTGCTTAATTCTCAAGCACTGATACATTCGAGTCAGAGATCGAAATTTCTGAGTATTTTCGGATTTTTAAAGAACTTCAAGTTTTCATAAGTCTTGAAAATCATTAAAGAATTTTCAAACTTTCAATTATTTCCGGAAATCATAAAAAACTTCCAAAAATGCACTCGAAGAGTTTCCAGAACATTAAAAATTTGGGAGGTGACACAAATGTAACAAAACTATTAAATTTTATCAAAAAATTCAATCTTTTTCTATACCAAGTACAAGAAATTAATTCATGCAACAGAAAAGCGAGTAAATTATGTACACTTAATCAAATACTGTAGAAAAAACTACTCACTCTCAAACCAACATCTCTGTTGGCCAAAGATCGGTCGAAAAGCTCGTGGCAAAACGTCGAAAAAGTTGAATAAAACGACAATAGACAACATAAAGAAAGCATAGCTCCACGCTATGAAACAGTACCAGTAAAACCTCCTATTTTTTCTTCCCCTATTTTGTCTATTTTTCGTATGTCTATGCACAGGACTGAAAATGAAGTTGAAGTTTTCTAAAAAAGTGCCTGATTATAAATTTTTATAATCCAATTTCTACAGTTTCAAAAAAGTGAGTTTCTCCTGATATTTAACACGGTTGTTGAATTTTTCACTGACTAATGGAACGTTAAAACTTCGGTAAACAAAGAGAAATCGAGCTTTCATTTACATTTCAAGTTGGTGCGAGAGCATAAAAAGTGTGGACCAGTTTTGTAACGATTTGCACAAGTACGAATTCTGATACAAGCTCTCAAGCGCTGCACCAAAAAGCTTTTAAAGCTCGCCGCATTGGAATACAATTTCCTATATAATAATAATGATTTTAGAGAATTTTGTTGAGTTTCTTCGTGAATAGGAAAATGACTTACGAAAGACTCAAACACTCGAAATCTAAATACTTCGAAGTCATCAACATTCGATTTCGAAATCGATAAAGATTATGGAAATTTTTCGCTTCGAAATTAAATCGATCCAACTAACGTATATGATTTAGATCGTGAATTTTTACTGCTGGGCTGTTTTTTGAGTCATCCAATCGCTTGGGAAATGTCAAAAAAATAAAGACTCACCCAAAAGTCCACCAAATGTCGAAGCACATCACATTGAGCCACGAAAATGTTGATATAGTCCAAAAATATAACGTGTAGGCTGTAAAAAAAAGTTTCCCATCAAGTAATTACTTCTTATCAAAAATAAATAGAATCTCTCCAGATTAATTAATATTCCGTAATTGTGAATGATTTCTAATTTACCTAATCACGATTTTTCGATAAAAAGGAGAAACTTTATTTTCTAAAAATTTATCGTGCTTCCATCATAAATTCCGAAATCCCATGAAATCCATTCTACTTTTTCTATCCAAAAACCCGAGAAATATCAAAACTGATGCATCCAATTTGTATCGACTCCGATATATGTCCGCGACTGCATAGGAAAAGATGTATATGCAGCGCGTAAAATAAAATAACGGAAAAAGCAGTGACATAGTAAACATCAGATGCGCTTATTGAACGAAAAGGATCTTACTGGAGTATATGCCGCTGTCGCACGTTGCGAAAAATGCAATATAAAAACTTCAATATTCCCGGCGAAATCAAACTTCACGTGGCACAGAAAAACGTATGTATGCGAAATTTTTCTTTCACTGGGACCCGAGACGAGGTATACAATCTTCCCTCGAACAAAATCACGACCCATATTTAAGCTACTCATAAATTTTTCGAAAAATATTCTTACACCGTAATAATATGCATGGTATATTTTGTCGAATCTCAAAATACGTCCTCCAAACACACTAAACTCTGAATTTAAGTTTTTTGAAAATAGCAAATTTCCTAAATCTAAAATACAGTGAACTTTTGATTCAAGTTCTTAGAATACAATAAACTCCTGATATAAGTCCTAAAAATACGATAAATACGTGATATTATTTTTGAGCGTAAAGAATTTAAAAACGGGAAATTTCATAATTCGAATTTCTCAATTCGGAATTTGAAATCTTCAAATAATTCCGAATTCTCAGAAAATCTTACTGCAAACTATAAATTTAAATACCAACTTGATCTAATTATACTCGTGATTTCAACTTGTTCTGGAAATATTTTACGTAATATTTTGGAATGAAGGGCAACATGAGTTTTACAATAATAAGAAAAGTTTTCGCGAAGTTGGAGCAGAAATGCGCGTCCATATAAAATTGCATCCACGAGTTCATGTACCACAAATTAACAAGTGTGCGAGAACTTTTACAGCCATGAGTAATCAGAGCGTTTTTTATTGTTTCGTGTTATCTCAAAGTTTCTGAGTTCCGTGATTGAGTTAATATTCATAATTACGATTTATAAGTATTTTTAACTGTGAGTAGTCTGATTTTACTCCCAAGAATTTCCAAATTGTTAGCATTGCACCAATGCTATCGATATATGTGTGCAGAATGGTATGCGAATGTGTATTTTTGATTTGGGTTTAAATTTAGATTCATTTGCGACTCGTAAATTTCCGAATAATCCGATCATTTGGGTTCACAAATCACCGGGGGTCTTTTTTACGGCATGCGATATTATATGCACGACGCGGTGCGGAGATTAACTATTTTTAAAATCGAAGCAATAAAGGGTGCTGTAAAATTTATCACTGGCGGCGTAAAAGTGGTTTGGAAAACGATGTTTTCGAAGGAGGAAGTGTTGGAATATTTCTTTTTTATTGGAGGATCGTTTGTTTGAGATTAAAAGTTTGTTAGATGCATGTTTTACGTATAGGAATTAAATTTTTATGTTAATGTTACTGTGTCAAGTCAATATTTATTCGGATTTTTATATTCTAACGCTTCAAATAATCACATTCGTAAGTCCTTGAAATACAGTATTCCTTAATTTCCCGAGGAACTATAAATTTACTGCATTATTGTTGACCAAATAACTTGACAAATTTGATTTCAACTATCCTTTCGTTCCATCCAAATAAATCTTAGGACCAAATTTATACGTAATTTGTGACGATGAAAAGAAAAGAAAATTCACTGAAAAACTGTAAAAATGGGATGACTATTTTAAGATCCAGAAAATTGACGAAAAATTCTCCAGATTCGGAAAAATTTCGAAACTCTTTGGCGATGTCAATTTAATGTTCGAACTTCTGCGACGCGCAAATAAGTATCATAATTGCTGTCATGAAAGAAAATACTCTCAAAATACCAAGGGCAAAAACAACTTTCGAAAGTTGTGAGGGAAAATTGGACCGTCAGAGAAAATTATCGACGTCCGAGTTTTTCCGAGGCAGAAATGAAAAGCAATTATCCCGGAATTTCCGTTCCCTTGTTTCCTCGCGCAAAAATCGTTTCTCGAGTAACATCATTATTGCATCAACGAGATTTTTTTCCGTAAAATTTTCCACAATGTAATTTTACACTTGACACGTTATGTAAAGTCATTAACTGGGAAACGTTGATTGAATTTTTGAAAATTTTACGGAAAGAGTAACGTCAAATGCTTTTAAAAATTTACTTTTGTTCGAAATGTTGGAATAAACAATTCATTTCTTAAGTTAAATATTTGCTAGTTTCTTCCTTCTGAAGGAAATTAAATTGGAATTTCTTCGGAGCGAGGTGTATTGTTAGAAGAGAGATCGAGTGTTATTTTCAGAGACGAAAAAGAAGATACAAACTGACCTAAGAAAGTGCAAACGCGATTTTCCAGTGATCTTTGGAGAGCAACACTCGCCAAACAAACAAATGAACCGAACAGACTCGTTAAGTAGCACATCAAAGTTTTGCCGTGAATGTTTCTCAGTCCGGGTATGAGTGCGTACACCGACAACGTGATGAGAATGAAAACGCAACTTATCAATTCCAAAATTGCGTTCATCCAGTACTTATTATACCTGGAATAAAAATTGGAAAAACATGGAAAATTTGTAACTGTATAAAGGTTAAATAATATGAGCCATCCCCTCCCCCACACCTATGTACGGCTCGATATAATTAACCCTATTAAAAACTTTGCAGTTTCTCATGATTTTCGAGGATCTTAAAATCTCGAAAGTATTTTTAAATTCACGAAAATTATCCACATTTTTCAGCCGTCAATTTTATTGACTTTCTCTCGCAAAATTTTCTCGTTTCTGCATTTCAGGAATTCTACAGTATATACTTTCCAGACATTCCTAGTTTTGCAAAATTCTGGAAAGTTCTGAAAATATATTACAATTTCTATATTGATGAGATTTTCAGAAAATTTTCGAAACTTTATTTCATATAATCCACTGAATGAATCGTCAGTATAATGTCACACGTGCGGAATCAATACGCTGCCGCACACAAACTTCATTCTCGCAAAGAACTCATCATGCGTAAACTTCGTTCACACTGGAAAAGTATATAGAAAACCTGCAACGCATACATAAGCGGAAGATTGAAAAGGATCGCGGGGAATTCAAACGCGCGCAAGGAAATGAAGAATTGACTTTTCCCGAATGCAGGTGTGTTATTCCAAACGCAATTGGTACTACAACACATCAAGAGCTTGCAGTCACGGGAAATAAATCGAAAAAATACTGTGTAAAAGGCAAAATCACGTTATTGCGCTCAATCTTTTTCGTGTATTTTTTTTTTTGTTGACGATATCGTCTATGATCAATTCAATTCCAATAAACGATTTTCAAATCATGAAACTCTGCACAATTAATGTAGATTTTTTTGTCTTAAATTCTGGCGAACTTCAGAAAGTCTTAAGAACGTTGCAAATTTGAGAGTACTCCAAAAAATGTTGAAAAATAAAAAAACTCTTTCGAATGATAAAAAATGTGTAATTCTCTAGATGCCTGAGGTAGAATCGAAAATCTTATGAAATTTACAGAAAGTGAAAAATATTCGATACACTGAAAAATACTAGAAAAATTTCAAAAACTGTATGAAATTGCCAAAAATGCTAAAAATCGTAGAAAAACTCTATATCAACTGGCAAAATCCTGAAATATCGCTGATCAAAAAAGAATGAAAAGAAAAATCAGTTCATCCTCCAAATTTCGAAGATTCTCCAAAAACAATCTTCCCTTCGTCAGAGAACTTTTTCACGTGGATAAATGTTACGAGAAAGCACGTAAAAACGTGAAATGCATTTCTGAGTGTAATCGTAAAAGAGCCGCAAAAGAAGGAAGAACAATTGCACTCAATACAATGCATTGTTTTCAGGTGAGGAATAAAAGCTGGGACGGGAGATTTGAAAAGTTCTTTATGACGCGGTGGAAATACAACACTCTTCTTCCATAAATCGACCATAAACCCGCCCAAAAACACACTTGTACCTGAACAAGCTCGAAAAACTAAAAGCGCATCGCGATAAATATGCCAAACGCAAACCTCCACGAAACTGCGAATATATATTTACCTTTCGCGGGGTATTTCTTCAAAACACAATACGAGATCCAAGTCGAATTTCGTGAGCTTTTTGGGGGATTCTGAAGGAGCTGAAAAAATATCCAGGCAATAGTCGCCGTGCTTGTGGATTAGGAAAGAGTCGAAATGGGGTTCTTGGATGAATCCGTTTTTCTGGAGAGAATAATGATTTATTTTGAGGCTGAGGATGAATTTTTTTCGTTTCTTTGGAATTTAGAGTTCTCTGATCAGTGGTTTTCTTTTACTTTTTCTTTTTCTTTTTATTTTTTTATAATAAAGATTTAAATGAAAAAAATGAGTGACTTTTTGTAGGGATAAAGTGGATTTTTCATATTTTTGGTTTAAGAAATAATTGGTGTATTACATCGAGTTTCAGAAGTTTAAAAATATTGAAATTATTGAAAATTTTCAAAATGCTTCAGAACTTGTGCCATTTTGGAAATAATTGATATGTTACAAGATTCATTTCGAAATTACGGGTATTCAACTAATATCAATATTACCAAGTCTAAAAAGTCTTTGTAAATGATGGAAAGGAAAAAAAATTCTGGAACCACTGTTTCATTTGTAAACAGCTTATTCCATCTCCAGTTTCGTTTTTTGTTCTGAATTGTTCCAGAACAATTAACACTCATCATATTTCGGAGATGCAATGTGCTGTTGGAATTTTTACTAAATTTACGTCATTTTTCGTACTGTTATCATCCATTCTTCGTCTTGCTCGAGACGGTACATCCCGGAAGCGCATTTTTTGCCAAAAAGTAGACCTAAATCTTCGCATGATGAGAAAACAAAAAATAATGAATGATACAGTGATACAGCTATACAAAATCTTCAGGGAATCGTCAGATATTTTGACTCCAAAAAAAACACTGAGGAAAAAACTTCAGTAAATACGAGTCGACAAATATTGAAAATTTCCTTACATTCGAGTAAAAATATCGAAATCGCAATCTTCTATCATCATCTGAAATTTAATATTTTAATGTTCAAAATTTGATTGAAAAATATTACCAAAGTCAAAAAATGAAGAAATGTTAGAAAATTCTAAACTTCTGTTCGATATTTCGTACCATTGATCAAAGAAAAATTGTTGCTTCCTTCAACATGTTCCGGAGAAAGATCGACCAAAGCCTCGTAAAAATTTCTCGTGGCGTTTGTTTCGTTGATTTTCGTGCAGCGGTCAGAAATTACGATTTCATCCTCGGCGCAGCATTTTCTTATGCAAGGATGGTAGAAGCAATAGTCGGAGTCCGTGCATGCACGAATGGCAAGAAATCCCGGGGAGAGACTTTTTGCAAGGCAAATGTCATTTGAGTGCTCGGACAAATCGACAGCTTCAGGTTTCCAAGGTAATTTCAACTGTAACAGAAGTGCACGAAATTCCGTCCAATTTCTCTTTACATTCGGAAAAAAGGGTTTTCTTATCCTTTCGCGGCAGATGTCGTGAATTTTGGGAAATCACTCGATTTTATATCATTTCATATTGCTCTGTTTTCTGCATTTTTCGAGTTCGTCAAGTAGAATTTCGGACTAATTTTCGAATTTCGTAAAGTTCGTTACTTCGCTACTTGAATTTCAGAAAATGGAGAAAATCCGTGGAGAATATTCCTCGGAATATTTTATCCCAATGTCTTCTTAACAAGCAAAATCGCATCACCTCGGCGAAAGTGTATATTTCGCCGTCTGATTTAGCCATCTCCCTTTTTCGCGGTATTTACGCTCCCAAGTTTCCCGGGTTTTCGGGATAAAGATTTGCTTATTTTGTAAACTCCTCGTCGAAACTTTGAGAGATGAAATCCTTCGGCAGCCGAGAAAAGAAGAGCCGAGCGCCTTTTCTGCGTTTCTCTCGGAATATCGTCTTATCGGATTCCGCCAATTAGGGATCCCGGACGGGAGTATGTAAATGCGTCAGAAATTCGCGAACGGTCCGGAAAATGCAGTGCAATCGCGAGCAGAGTACTCACAAATGAGATCTGCTCCCAGCTCATTATTCAAGTTTTCGTGATTTAGCGTTTTTGTGTTTACTCTACTCGAAAAAAAAAAAAAAACTTCAAAGGAAAAGACATTATAATTGAGTGTCAAACCTTCGAGGTTCATTTTTTCATGTAGTCTAATGAAGTTAGAAATTCCAAAACTTGATAAATACTAAATCTTCACGACTCCAAAGTTTCTGAATGCTTCCAAACTTCGACATTCACACAATTTACATAGTTTGATGGATTTAATCATATAACTTTCCAAGTATGCCAATTTTGAAGTTTACCCGTCCTGAATATTTCAATTGCGACATGCCGAAATTTCAGAACTCGAGCATTCAAATACTCGAAATCACAAATTACGAACACATCGATATCACCAAACTTCGGATAATTTAATATCCAAAATGTTCAATCCCAAAACCTACACGTCAAATTCTCTCACCATGAAAACATGCTCCTCCACTCTCAAATCCGTAACTTTTATCTCGTAATCAACGAGAGCGTGGCGGCATTTCGGGACGGCTTTTATCAGGCTGTAAAATCCCGCGAGATTATTCCCCTGCGCGAAATCCATCGAGTTTTCGTCGTTGTTCCGCCCGCGGCAAGACTTGCTTGCGAAATCGTACGACTCATTGGGGCGGCAGCAAGTTTTCAAAAGAGGGATTTCCAACGCGAGTGTAGCATTGAAAAAATCTCCCCGGCAATGCAAAACGGCCAAGTGACCGTCGTATTCGGGGCCCTCGTAAAAGATCTCGAGGCAGCCCACTTTCATTCGAACGTTACCCGAACTTTCGGACGAGTTCAGCGGGAGCAAGTCGAATTTTTCGCAAACCGGAAATCCACTCGTGAGCCTCGTGTCGTTGACCTCGAAATTATGCAAATTTCGTACGTGATCCGGCGGGGAAACGCAGGTGAAATTTTTGCCGAGGACGAAACCGGAAGGGCAACATTTTTTGAGGGCTGAAAGTTCGGTTTCTGTGGTTCCGGTGGTGATTTTGACCTTTAAAAGGATTTTGAGTTTGGTTTTGGATGATGTTTGTGGGGTTTATGGGGTTTTTTGAAGAGATTATTCAAAATTCTAGTAGAATTCACTGATTTGGAGAAATTTCTGATGATTTGCTTCACATAGTTGCTGAGATTTATTGATTGTTAACATTGTTGAAAATCTAGGCTTGAGATATGTCGAAATTTTGTCGATTCCCAAACTTTCGAAACTGAGAAACACCAAAATGCCAAGATTTTCAAAACTTGTAAGCTTAATAGCTCCAAAACTTCAAATTTAATAACTTTTGAACTCAAAAACATCGAAATTCCAGAACTTCACAACGTCGAAACTTCCAAAACTTCTGAAACTGCAGAACTTCATAATTCTTTCAAATTTCAGAACTTACGAAATTTTATAAGCTTCGAAAGTTCCAAAATTTGGAAAGCTCTAAAACTTTAAAAATTCTGGAACTTCAAAATGCTTTATAATTTTTGATAATCCACATGTCGATCGGAAATTTTTAATTGATCCACGTATCGATCGAAAAATCAGCAGAGATACAAAATAACAATTAATTCGTAATTCATCAATCTTCAACCTCCTCCAGTACTCACAAGTATCAAAAATACCAAGCCCGATACTTTTTCAACCCTCCCCCTCGACGAGGGAAAAAGCGGACAAATGCAAATGGACCTCATTGCCGTTTCATTATCGCGACTCAATTACGCGCTCTAATTCGCTTTTTTGCATCCCCGTTTTTTCCATGGATCGAAATGAAAGAACGGAGTGAATTAAGAAAGCAATTAACACGTCGCATTTCACGACGCGTCTCCGCAATTAAGTGATATCCAGTCGGCGCGCGAGCGCGATTCGAACTGTTTGCTCTCCGAGAGATCGGAATTCCCATCGGCCCGATACCCACGAAAATACCGCGTCCATTCTTTCGCGTACTACAACGCATCGCGAAGGCCGAGCTGTTTTTCCAGAGTTTATCCGTGGATTTTCTTCCCAACCCGACTCATACACGTGCGCTAGAATACGAAATTCAGTGCAATTTTCGACGATCCCTTCGACGGTTCTTCAACAGGGAAATTTCATTTTCGGGCGAAGGTTGCCTGTTTTCACCCGTGTTTCGATTTGTCGGTTGCGTGGATTGATTTTCAATCTAGTTGGTTTTGATTGTAACAAAAGCGATTCATAAAAATTGCTTTTCACGTTTTCGGTTGCATTACGTAAAAATTGGACTTTGAAAATAGTCGACATTTTTACCATGACATAAAAGTCGTATATTTAGACTGTTTGTTAGTCACATGTTGGTGACTGTATATTAATCGCATAATTAGTAACTGCAGTCCGAAAATATCCTTTTATACACCTCAGTGCAATAAACGGTCCTTTATTGGCCTGCTCGGGCCCGAAAAACCTTTTTATTGCCTTCGGTGTATAAAGTATCGTACGATACATAGTTAGGAAAAGTCAAAAAATTTCAACATTTTCGAAAATAAAAATGTTCTAAATATTTCAGAATTTGGAAGATTCTGAAAAATTTGACAAATTCAAGAATTCTAGAAAATACGTAATTATGAAAATTTCTAAACACTTCATAATTTTGAGAAATCAAATAATGTTGAAAATTCCGATCTTGAAAACCGAATAAACAATATTTCTACAGTTCCACAATATTCATTAAAGTTGAAAATCACTTCAAAACGAGCAAAATTCGACTCATTTCGAGTAAAATATGAAGACAAACTTATACATGTATATTATTATTAAACATTACATATCCATAATATATCAAACCATTTTTAAAACCCATGACTACTCAACAAGCCATAATCCGAACGAAACTGATTCTTCAGTAGATTACAAAACGAACTTCGCTCTCACAAAACGTAACTGAATTTAAAGTTGAGCATCGAGTTAAGCAACAATAGCCGGGGCGATTAATCCGTTAAAAGTTTCGTATCCGAGGTAACTGGGCGGAGTGCGTGAATTCGTTTCATTAAGCGCTAATTATTCAAAGTGAATGTTTGCCAATCCGCGGTGAAACTTTTCATCCGTCGCTTAATTGAAGGAGCTGTAGGATCGGGGAATAAAATGAATCGCGCCGAAACAATGATCGCATGTGACAAAAAACGGGTTCTACATTCAATTACCGAAATTGCCTGTTTCGTTCAATTTCGCGAATGACGTTTCACTCAGCTCAGGAATGTAATAAAATTTCTGGAAAGCTTCGATCGATCAAAGAATCGAGTGGTTGTCCCGAAACGCGTTAATTAAGATATTTGGACGTTCCCCAAGCCGCATTTTATTGCTTTGTAAGCTGCGCGCTATCAATTTTACATTTTAACGAAACTAGGTCGTTTTCGGGGCTCTATAAAATGTTTATTATCACTCAATTTTACATTCTCAATGACTTTTTCAACTGCCACTTTTTGAATCTGATAAAGTGAATTACTTCCCCTATTTCCGATTTGTTCAGAAAATTTCGCGAGTGAACCAAGTATCTGCCCCAGAGCATAGAGCTATCGTCTAGGGAAAAAATCCGATTCCTTCGACTTATACGCGGGATGGAGGAAAGGTTCTTCCTGCCATGTCCCGTTATTCACTTTAATACGCTTATAAAACCTACAAATACACCTGTCAGGAATTCAAATCTTGGCGGTCGCATTAGAGTCACCGGAGGAAAATGGACGCTTTGAAAAATTGTCAATTACGCATACAGCGGGGCCGTTTTTTCACCCTTGTAGTACGCCCAGAAATGGTTATGTAAATCAAGCGAATCAACATAATCTGGCCAGAAAAAGGCCAACGCTCCAGGTTTTGTGTCCACATTTACAGTCGACTCCGGGGCGATCTTTCCTAGCCGGAATCTATTGTTCTTTTTTGCTCCTCTATTCTTTTGGAGGCAAGTTTTTCACGGGCAGTTCATTTTTCACGTTTTTGAATTTTGTGAGAGTTATATGAAGTTCCTTTTCTACTGTTGTAGAGCGTTCGGGGTAAATTTATTTCGAGCCTCACATGGGGGAGAATTTTTAGAGGAGATTTAATTAATTCGACGATGTGATTTTTTAATTCGAATTGAAAATGATTATTTTTCCCAAAGTTTTCGGAGATGTTCGAAATTTTCAGAATTGTTTTAATAGCAGTTGTTTCCTGCTTGCACAACAATTTACTATTTCCAGACTCGTTCATCCCTCAGATTTCCGAATTTTTCGAGAATAATGAAGACAGAAAGTCTTCATTCCCCTTACCCAGACAACGCATTTCCATTGGAGTTTCCGGATACTAAAATATTAAGCGACTTTTTACGGGCGAAGGAAAAATTTCATCAAGCTGCACTTGCACTTCAGTGATAGAATGACGTACTTTCTTTGGTACGAGGAGAGCCTCTTCGTTTCGCGAATAAATGAAGGTCGGGACTCCGGGGTTTATGGATGTTGTGAAATTCGTATTACGCGAAAATTACGAATAACAGTAGGGCGATCCATCAAGTTTATCGGCGAATCGATCGCGTGACTGGCCATCAAGAGATGTCAAACACATCGAGTCGCGACGAATAAAATGCGGTCAAAGCGGTGCCAGAGCGCAGTTTGCAGTTTTTTTATTTATCGTCGACAGAGCGAATTGAATCGAGAAGTGAACGATTTTTCGATTATTATCGACTTTGGTGAAAACGTCCCGAGAGAAATTACCGGTATTTTTGTGCAAATAATTAATTTTGTATTGTACTTTTGTTGGATGAGTAGGTCAATTTTTATGATGAAAGTGAAAATAGAGAAATAAATAACATGACATTGAAGAAAAAAAGGGGCGGGGGCATATAATTTCAACACTAAACGATTAAAACTTATGAAAGTTGTGAACTCAATTTGATAGCTATGAAAAATTCTGAATTCCACATCTTGAAATTATATAATCTTGTAAATTTTTCAATTCGAATCGAAAAAATGAAAAATTTGGGATACTTCAATCTTCATTCACTCAGATTTGTAAATACAAGACGATGAGTTGAAAATTTTTATATTTTACCATTCAAATGAAAAATTTTGAAGATACAAATTCATGTCGTTATAAATTATGGAATTGGAATATTCAATTTTCAGAGTTCGATAACTTGGACGAAAAAAGATTTAAAATCCAAAAATTCGATTCCTTACGTGTGAATTTTAGAGTTCGAAAACTTTGACGCCTTCAACAAAATTAAATGCGATGTACGACAAAAAATTGTCACCCAAGTTTTGATGATTTTTGGAATGTAAAAATTTCGAAGTTCGACATTTCCATTTCCAAGGCTGAGGATCTGAAAATTTTAGAATTCAAATTCAGATGTCGAACAAATAAAATTTAGTTACCAAATTAGTTAGTAGTAGTTAGTTAGTAGAACGTTGGAAGATTTCGAAAATACTCAAAATTATCTAACTCAAAAAATACTTGAAATTATTTATTTGAAAAGTACTCAAAATGATCTAATTTAAAAAATACTCAACATTATCTTCAAGTATCGACTGCAACTAAAACGTAATATCAGATATCTTCAAAAAACTCGAAAGTCATAATAATCAAATTTTAGAATCTTGTTCAAAATTAAGTTACATAACCTTGATCTAAATATCATTATAAACATCATAATTATTGAGAAATGAAAAATATTCCATCGAACATCACAAATTTACTTGTTCTCTAATCTGTTCCAAAAGAAGCAACTTTCGAACTAAAAATACCACGTCTAAGAAAAATTAGAGATTACTGGTCCCGCTCCTATTCCTAATGAACGCGCTTTTCCTTTGATCGAAAAATGCAGAAATGGTTCTCCGTTTGGTCCTGATTACTATCATTACCTGCGCTTTCGTATTGGCTCACGACTCAGTTGACAAAAACTTTGGTCCGGCGCGGAATTCTGCCGACCGTGATTCCGCTGCCAAACTTTTCAAATCCGTGAGTAATTATTCGCAACTAGGGAGCCATTCATCCGTACGCCGAATCGTTAGGTGACTTTAAAATTGAATCGATCGCGCGGAATGTTTTTGCCATCCCAGAAATTTGCCAAAAAACTTCATGGATCGCGTAATGAAATGTCGAAAATGTCTAAAATCTCCGGAAAATTATTGATACCCCCAAAAACACTGGACTTTCCTAAAAAAACCGTTCCAACCCCTTACCAATCCCCTAAGTTTCCAAAAATTAATCAAAGTTCGTGATAAATGGATGACCTTCTTTGATCTAATCGAATCGCAGATATAAATTTTAATACTCGCCTTGATGGAATATGTATCCATAGAAAAAAGAGTATCTTCGAGCTCGGGAAGACTTTTCGGAAGGAAGCTCTTTTTACCCGAGACGTGTAAAGTCGTCGCACGAAACGTCGGGATTGAAAGAAAATGACTCTTCAAAGACGATGTCCTCAGCCGCAGCAAAGAAACGGCAAGCTTTGAAAGGAGAAACTCACCCCGGCCACCGAAGTTGCTGCACCAGCTAAAAATGGTGCTCCTCAATTCATCTTGTACTTTGATATCACATAGTTATAAAATGTATAACGTATAAGAACTGACGCATGTTTTTGAATAAAAAATAATAAAATGTGCACACCAGCGTATGAGCCAAGGGCGTACGCAGAGGAGGATTTTGGGGGTTAAAACACCCCTAGAAATTTAGAAAAAATTGATCAGTTTTGAAATGAGTGAAAATTGAAATACGAAAAAAATTGAAAATTTCATTCAAATTCCGAAACGTTAAATATTAGTAGAATTCAGACATTTCAGTATCTTAATGTAAGTTTTCGAAACAAAAAATTTTTAAGTTTCCATTTTAAGAAAATACAAGTTGAACTCGAAAAAATTGAAAGTTCAGACTGAAGGGTGCTATGAGGCTGGTTTTCGAGACCTTGAATCAACTCGGAAATACAAATCCACCCTCCTTTAAACGCGTCAAGTTGATTTTGGGATCATAATTAATATCGATCGTAAGATCAAATTTACAAAGTCCTGTTTTCCCTCTTTCAACCGCACGGGAAATCGGGTCGAACTTAAACCCGCGCGGATCATTAAAATTTTTCCGCGATTTAACGTAGTTCAAAGGCTTCGAAAGCACTTCTCCGTCGCGTCGCATTTAAGGGGAAACAGTTCGTTACCGATGCGACCGAACGCGATAAGCAACGGAAATTACGAAAGCTCCGATTACGATTACGATGGGAATTGTGGGGACGTTCGATGCGGTTCGCGAATTACTGCGAATTTTCCGGGCGAGCGTTCGTGATTCCAAATCCAAATCGAAATTCGCAGTTGGTGGCGGAAAATTATGCGGCGTAAGTTAAGTTGGGTGCATAATCGGAGAAACTAGGTGGACGTGGAAATTCTCCGAAATTTTTGAAATTCTCAACATTTTCGAAAATTTTGAAACTTTAAAAGATTTAGAGATTTTTCAGAATGTTTTTGATTTTGCGAACATTTTTCAACATCTTCAAAATTTCGACGCACTTCTAAGCAAAATTTTTTTTTCGTCGAAAAATATGTCATTTTTGATGTTTTGCCCTCAAAAATTGCAAATTTTGAGACCTACCAAAAGAAAAATTTTTTCCAATGTGATTGGCGAAAATTCTTTGACATTTTCGAAATTCTCAACATTTTCGCAAATTTTGAAACTTTAAAAGATTTAGAAATTTTTCAGAACGTTTTCAATTTTTCGAACATTTTTCGAACATCTTCCAAATTTCGACGCACTTCTATGCAAAACTTTCTTTCATTGAAAAATTCGT
>JAPYZK010001415.1:0-18878 GCA_030522785.1 Platygaster equestris | reverse complement strand
AAGAGCACGGCGTTCAGTCTGTTCTCGAATTTTGAATATTAAACTCGTTCAGTCGTACCCGGCAGCGAAGCCGAGAAGATCGCGTTAGTTCTGTCGTTTCGAAGAATCCTTTGTGTAGAATCGTCGTGTAAATTATAAAGTTTTTTGAAATAAATATCGTGTTAAACGTTCGCATTCCGTGTATTTATTACCAGGTCGCCTCTTCGTTTGTGTAACAGGAGAACCCACGTTGGGAACGTCTCACTGTCAATTACGTTAATTTACTTCCATAAATTACAATTAGAGAATATGAAGCGAGAGAGTACACAAATTATGAATAATATCGCCGATCGTATTTTTTTTATTGACCGCGTTATGTGCTCGAGATTCTCGTCGACTTTCTATATTCGTAATATATGTTATAGTATACTATAACATATACTGTTATAATATAACTAACGTAACTGTTATAGTATACTAATGTGCTATAGTACACGTCAGAAAGATATTCCGAAATCATCGAAAAACTATCAGTTATTGGTATCATTCCACAACTGCAGCAAATCACCAGTGATTTTTTATTCTATCTCAGAAATGTCAGCGTTTTCAAGTTGCGCTTTCATTCATTTTAAATTATCATCGGTAATTTTTGCTGTTATAGCAGTTTCTTCTCTAGCTGCTAAATTAAATCGCAAAACACAGACTGAATTTGAAGTTTTGTTGCCTATGCGATTTTGATGAGCTGTTTTGACTCCAGAGATCGATGAAAATGCTCTTTCTGCTTCGGCATTGAAGTGGGGCAAAGCACGAACACAATTTGTAATGTGTCTCAGTCAAGGAAAAGCAAGTGTTTGAGACCCATCTGATTTCGAAACAGTAATTTTTGCAATAGACAGCAACATGTCATCGAATGGTAACCGTTTGATGAACGTTTTGATGCTTTCAGGAATTTTGTAAAGACGCTCCCAATCTTTAAAAACACCATGAATCAGCTTGTCATCAGTGATTCGAAATCGTTTGCAAATATTTGCGAGTCGATGGGAATTCGCCTCTCGATTTTTCTCTCGGAGAGCAATTTTCGACCGGAAAATGGAAATGTCTGTAAAAAAAGCATCGTTCCAGGGCAGATCTTTTCGAATTTTTTTGCACGCAGCGACATTAAATTCCACACACTGACTTTCAATATTTTTGAAGCTTTCGACGTTTTAATTGTTATCTTGCAGTTCCTGTTCCAGATACTTATTGCATTGAAACCCGAAATCAGTGTTTGGTGAGCGATTTTCAGTACAGTTTAAATCCAATTTTGAATGTGACGCTGAATAGATTTCGTCCGAAGGAATCAAAAGCGGTTTGATGAATTTTTTTAACATCCAAACTAAAAAGTCAAACAAGCGTGGCTGCAAATCTCGGACCAAGGTTCCCCGGCTTTGAAAAGTGGCGTTGAATTTGTTAAACTTATTTAAAACAAAATCAGCAAGCAGAAAATGAGCTTTTGTTTCAGAATTTTCCAGAATTTGTAAGATTTCATCAGCTTTTGGAACTTCTTCAGTAGCTTGTTTTTCGAAAAAACGTGTAATTGATGTCTAAAAGTCCAAGAGTTGCAGAACGCAAGCGTGGCGCGAATGCCACCGCGTAACTGCGTAATTTTTCAAGTTCACAATCTTCCCGGTCAATAATTGGCTCAACTGTCTGAAAATCGCTGTCCTTTTCGGGCTTCCATGCAAAAAAGTTGAAATTTGGCGCAGTGAGTCTTCGATATTTTCAGGGAGGTGCTTAAAAGCCGCGCTCGCTATTAATGCTTATAAATGGCACACGCAGTGGGTCAAAACCAGCGATAAAATTTTTTCAAGACATCGACTTGAAAAAGAATTATACTGACCAACTATTGCATTCGTATTATCAACAGCTGCGCCAATAACATTCGTAACTGCAATGAGTAATCGGTATATAGCGCTGTGGACTGACCCGAATAACTTTTCAGCCGAACAATTTAAGGCGTCTAAATTAATCATTCGCAGTAATTGCACTTTTGTGAGTAAATTTTTCGTGTCGACGTAACGAACTACAAGGCAAAACCATTTTTCGAGATTATATCACTTGTTTCGTCGAACATAATTAAAAAGAAATTTTTTCTTAAAATTTTTGAAAATCTTAAAGTTTCCATAGGATACAAAACATGATTAATAATGTCCGATACTTCAGTTCGTCTTAATTTCATCGCTTCAATCAATCAACGGTCTCGCGCAAAACTTTGGAATAATTTGACCGAATCAGTATTGACGTCAAACGCTAATCCATGTTCAGCAGCAAATCAGGGTAATCTTATTACGGCAATAGTAACTTTTTCATTCAATGTATATTCTTTTGACTGTGAAGTATTTTTTGAATGTGAAGTTGGAGTCGAACACAATTCATTATCTATAGTATTTTTCTATATACTATTTATTTTTGTTTTCGAAAATGTCATTTGTAATCCAGAAGTAGAAACACACGAATCATACCGTTCTTTTCGAGAAATTGGAGCAGATACGCGCCTTTGGTCAAATAAGAAAAGTTTAAGCACTCGACCTTGCGAGCCAGCTGACTCGTGATCATGAATTTGTGATACCCCACACTCTAAAGTTTTTTTGCAACACAAACAGAAAAATTTTGTTTGATCATTCTTAACAGGACTTACCCACGTTTTCCAATTCGGATAGAGGTCATACCACTGATATTGAAAACTTTTTTAGATTCTCGATTTTTGGCCCTCCTTCCGACGTCTAGGGTCAGGTTCACTGGGAGCTACGAAAGACATTATACACAACAAAAGGGACACGCATTGGAAAAAGAAAAAATCGAACCACAAACACTCCCGAAAACACAAACGCTCTCACGCTAATACGTTTATAATCTAAACGAACAACATATCGAAAAGTTTTGCTAGCTTCCCAAATTACAGTCATTGATAAACGCGAAAACAGGATTAAAATTATGCTAATAAACAGCGATTATACTCTTAAAAATGGAAACGCACGAAAACTATGAAAAAACCTGGAACGATGTAAACGGTTCGAAAGTCGACAAGAATCTGGAGATTTTCCTCCAAATTTTCACTGACACGACTGAAAAGTTATTTGAAAAATAGATAAGTTTTATCTATAGTCGTGCGAGCTTGGCCAGACGGTATAGAAGGTAGCCAGAAAGATGCCGAAAATCGCTATCTATCGCACCGATAAATACGAAAAGCGAAAAAGACGTATATTGAAGGTTACATGAGCGATGTACAGAGATAAGCTCAATTTTTAGACAGTTGAGCAACTATATTTGGCGAAATGCTAGTAAATTATCAAGGAACATTATTAGACGATTCCCTTAATTATTTATAATTCTCATACCTATCATCATGAAAAAAACACTAATATTTAGTGTACACTGACCAAATAAAAGAGAAAAAATCCAGCAAATAAAAATGATCGGAATATTTTGCTATTTTAAGGCTGAAATTAGAACTGAATCAATGCAGTGTTATTATTCTAACTCGTACTTGTTGAAAAATTATTGTTCCACTAGTAATTGCAAAATGTTCAATTATCTGGTGTATGCTAGTAAGTCAAATTCGATTTCATGCACCTCAGAGCAATAAACGGTTCTTAATTGACCTGCTCGGGCCCAAAAAACTTTTTGATCTCCCTCGGTGTATAAAGTATCGTAGGCACCATAAGGCAGACAGTTGTCTGAGGCTAATGCAATCATATTTCTCGGCTTCGCCTCGGAATATTAACTGACATTTCTCAAATTGGCGAATTTCAAGAAAGAAAGCCTTATTTTGCATTTGATAAGTACTTTTAAACATACGCGAAATGCAGCGAAATGGTAAAATCGCGAAAAAAATGGATTTCTATCGGAGAATTATTTCGGATCAATTAATTTTTCTTTTTCGCGAGAAAACTGGCCTAACCGCGCCGGGGACTTGAGCGGACCCAAAAAAGCAATTAATCATTCGACGAAGGGACCACTGAAAGGTAGGTGGGGAGGGGGACAAAATCTTCTCGAAAAGAAAACACTGATTACACAACCCAAGATGTCCATATTCAAGCAATCAGCTGTAGACAGGGTTGTTGGCTAGGGTGGAGGGGGAGGTCGAGGGATTCATATTTATTGTGGCGGGATGCAAAGCATATATGTTTGTGTCTAAAACGAGATATTCGAGTTCCTTCGTGCTTGGGAGTCTGGCGTATAATTTTAAGGCGTTACGGCTGAAAATGACGAAGTCTTCTAATAGCGAAAAAAAATAAAACGAATCCAGAGCCAAAATAACCATCCCTCCTCCCCTCCCGCTTGACAAAAAAAATGTAGGTAGAATAGAAGCAAATTTTTGATTTTTTATTGAGTTCAAGGAAATACCCACCAAGAACTTATATTTGTGTGTGCCAATAGCGGAAAAGGGAAAAAATGTATCACGGCCGAGTGATAGTTTCTCAGCCCAAGTCGTTGGCGAGGGTTGAAATTGGGACGTACTAGAAATTGCGATGTTGAGGGCTTCTGATGTCTAAATCAAGACGATATCTATTTTAGGGAGAAAGAATGTTTACAAAAATACTCAGAGGAACTTATCATTGGAGGTGCGCAATTATATATATCAACTTCGTAACTCTAATTATATTTGTTTAGGAACTCCTGGAACGTTAACCTTAATGTTTTGCAAGTTGATTTTAAACTTGATGTTGCAAAATAAAGCTGAAAACTTAATCATGAGATACATAAATTTTCGAATCGAAGTTTAAATTAGATTTTTCGGATCAAATCTTTGATCTCAAAGATTTGAGGCGTTTATTTTCAGCTCTAATAACATACATACCTGGATTATAAACTTCAAAGTTCGAAAATGAGGTTCGGATCTTAAGTTTTCGATTCGCAGTTAAACCTTGAAGTTTTCACGATATACTATCATAAAATTGTTTTGAAAGTTCATTTCAAGCTTAAGGTTGCGTAATAATTTTGGAAACATTTTTATCTTCCGCATTAAAGTTCAAATTAGAATTTTTCATATTATAACAGTTCAAACTTGAATTTATTGATACGAACTACGACCTTAAAACTTTGAATTACTTGCTAGCATGAACTCACGTAGATAAACTTCAAACATCAAAGTCCTCAATCGAAGTTTAAATTCGAAATCTACAATTTAAAGTTTTAATTAGAAGTTTTCGACATAAACAGTTTAATTTCACAGTTATGACAGAATTGAGTCGATACTTCACCTTTACGATATACACATTAAGCGGAAGCGATGAGGTTCTAAGAGTTTGATTCTTGCTGGTACTTGTCAAATAAACCTTTCAACTTATCGTTTCCGAAATATAATCGGAATTCGAAGTTTCAAAATCAAAGTTGATCTTTGAAGTTTCAACAATAAACTCTACTCGTGAAATGACGAAAGTTAGTTTTTATAGCTCAAAGTTCGACAATCAAACTGCTATCACTATGTTTCTAAATTAAGATATGAATTTAAAGTTATTCAATTGAAGTTCAAATTTAGAAATATCAATATGACCTCAACCCTTTGAGTTCCGAATGGTTTTCCTGCTTCGATTTGTACATTTAAACTTTGAACTTGAAGTATTTAGAATCAAGTTTGAACTTGAATTTATAAAATTTAAGTTTAGGTCGGGAATTATCACAATAAACTGTAATTGCGGTGAAATGTCGGAGTGTTTTAGCTGCATCTTGTAGAATCTAACTCCAAGAATGAGGTGACTGAATTGGAGTTGAAACTTAAAGTCTTCGAATGTATTAGAAAACTTTATAGTTCAGAATCGAAGTTTTTCGATTGAAGTTCCAATTTGAAGTTAACGAATTGACGTTAAAACTATTATTTTTTCAGACGAACTTCAATATTCAAATTTAACGAAGTATTGGAATCGAATTCCAAACCATGAATTTCGCGGATCGAAGTTTGTAAGAGTTCGCACTTGCAGATCTTGATGTGAACTTCACTTACGAAGTTTCGAAAGTTCGCTGTGACCAAAAATACCCAATGGGACGAAAACGGCAATTTTTCACTCAAGGCACAAACGGTGATTTTCCACCCACCTCGCAAGCACAAAACATCATCATTTTCGATAAGTTTGGGCACGAAATTATCTAAAGTGTTCAAAAATGTATTCAAAGTTAGAACAGTAATAGAATCAGTTATGAATAATTGTTTGCAATAAAAGTGACTTTAGAGAATGTCTGCGCAATTTCAAAAATTCCTTGATACTTTACATTGAATAGATGACGAAAATTTCTCCTAATCAATTTTAGGCATTACGACAGGGAATTTTTATTAATATAAAACACTATCAAAAATCTCAAGTATTATGATATGCTTGTCATATCCGGCGTGAAGAGTTTGGGAATGTTAAGGGAATTTGAAAATAAACCTTCCATTACTTCGATTGTTATTTAGATTCCCAATAACTCCGGGATATTCTCGCGGACTTATTTCATTTGCAAAAAATTCGTTATACTCTAAATATTATTTCAAACATTAATATAAAACTTCCAGACAAAATTTTTTTGGATTATCACAAAAGACTGCAGATGTAGCTGCAGTTTTGAGATAATTTCTTAGAGTTACAAAATTTAATTCTATAATCATTGGTTAAAACCTCGTGATTCTAAGAAAATGTCATATTGAAATCGAATGTGTACATAATTCACTTACTTTTTTAAATCCCACAATGCATCCAAATAATAAATAGTCATCGTCAAATAGGATATTTGCTTGTACTCATCAGTATAAACATCCGTAGTAGCACTGCAGTACCCTGGAAAATTATTATCATAATTATATATGATTAGTCATATTATTATCAATATTTGTCTTCGTTCCGAGTATTTGAATAGTGTATTCGACTCGTTCCGAGTAAAAATATTTTTGAGTTTACGTCATTATGACGTCACTGATTTACAAGGTATATTTAAATTCCATCGAAACTGAAAAATTTATCGAAGTTCATTCAGACTCCGGAAATTCAGTGATTTCGGGATTTTCATTTAACATCTTATCATCCACAACTTTGTTTAGTTTCTATACTCAAAATATTCCGAAACTTTACGATGAAGTTCTCCAAAAATTTTTTTATTCATTTATCCATTCATTGTATAAATCAACAGGCTGAATATCCCCGAAATGCATTAATTTGCGAGTGCAAAACCGAATAATATTTTGTGGGAAAGGATATAAATATGAATAGCAGAATTTAACAAATAAGTAAAAAGTTATCAGTGAATTTAGGAAAATGTGTACCGACTAACAAGCAGTAAAATACATCAATAGCTATAACTACTTCAGCTATTAATCACTAATTAATTGATAAATCATTAAGCTAGCGCACCAACCAGTAACAATCCCCCCGATAGACGTCGCGTAACGAATTACAAAAAAAAAAATATCTAAATCTTAGAGTTTACGAATTTTAAAATCTCCCAAACTTTGACACTCCCAAAACTCCGATGTATCTACAAATTTTCAATTTTTGAATTTTCAATGGGATGTATTTCAACTGAAAAATTGATGCAAAAACCTTAGGACTTCCTAAGCTTCAAAAAGTAAAGAACTAAACCTGCTCAGGCTGTTGAAAAAGATCTTTTTCTTTCCCTGCGTTTTCCCGAATATTGCGCGAGGGGTTGCTAGGTCGGTTTCTTCTTTCCACGCCACATATGATATAATAGTTGATATCATAGAATTAATATCGAGAGTAGTCTATTTGTCGTTGCGCTTATCACATATTTTTAGTCCATTTACAGAGAATTCATATATCGATTCTTAGTTATATCTCTCATTTACCTGAGTTCATATCGAGGTACATTGCCATTGTTCTGCTGAAAATTTGAACCGCAAAGTAGGTTCGTTGCTTTTGACACCTGTCCTCGTCAACATGAGCATCCGTTATTCGTGGCAAAGCGCTGATTACCCCATTGAATTTTTTTTCAAATTCACTGCCTCGAGTATCATTTCCCATGTTACGATCCAATACTAATGTTGCTGGTACCCAATCAAGAGAGGATGTTTCATGACCATATTGCGGAAACACTTGATCAAGTGAACATGATCAAAAATGGGATAAATCCGCATGTTTTGGAACTCAATAGGATCGGCTAGAAGAAATTTATCATTTAGGTAATCACGTCATTAGTTACAATGCAAAGAGAAGTATGTTGTTATCTCCTTACTCTCTTCCAATCCGTGCTGGAATTGATAAGTTCGACTTTTTTAGAGCATGTTAGCAACCATAGTGCAGTTCGGCTGACCTGCAATCTTGAAATCCACATCCGACGAGACGAATTGCAATATCCTTGACACAGTTCTCGAATCTGTCGCTTCGAGTCACTGCGTTACACAATGCATATTGAATCGGAAGTACCGATACATCGAACAGGGATCGTATTACGAACAATAGAACTTCTCAGCTAGCCGTCCTGTGCGCGAGTTTTCAATCTCTCCAGTTTCAATATTTAACATTGGTCCCCAGTCCTCAACTCCATCAAATTCCACCTTGTCCATTGGAATCTGAATGCATTTGGGTCTTTGTTTCATCAAGGAAGATGACAATCATTTTTTGGCGGGGGTCATCTATTCTGTCATTGCGGTCCTTACAAGCTTTGAAAATAGTCTCGTATGGCCCAGGATTTAGTGGAACTTTTTCGAGGAATCTTGCTAGTGTTCTTTCACATTGGATTCTCTCTTTCATCGAATGTCGAAAATGTCTCTATGCATTGGGTCCTTTTTTCCATAACGAAGTACACTGAACTTTTTGGTCGAGAGAGTAACGAAATGCCTGAAACGAATATAGGACCATAAAACATAACAGTATATGATAGTAAAATACTGAAAACCTCGTTGATAAGTAGAACTTATTCAGGCATTATGTCGTTCAATAACCCAATGAGACAATTAAGGCGAAAGCAAGGTGTACGAGTATTACGAACAAGGAGGTAATTCACATAGATCTTTAATTAATTAAACCCAGGAGACTTCCATTCCTCTCAACCGTTTCGCGGTGTAAACATTCTTTCAGCTAAATTCGGAAGAAATTCACTGAGGAATTTTTGAAGGTGACCGCTCATTGCCTGTCACTGTGAGAGAAGGGCAGCGAAATCATCATTATCCAATTACGTTCCTCGGGTCTGTTTTTACTGGGGTGCTGTTCATTAATCACGCGATGCGCCAAGGGGGGGTGGGAATGTCGGTTTTTTCATGATTATTCACAGGGGGTGCGGGGCGGTTGATTGAAGTATCACGTGATATTCATATTTCAATATTAACAGCACCACAAAATTGGTCTGTTTGTCAAGAATTTTGTATAACCCGATTTCTAACGGCCTCTGAAGAGTAGTGAAAATTAGAGTTTGATGTTGATAACTATCTAGGTAAACGAAAGTCAAGATAAATGGAAGTCACCCGTACTAGGAATAGTCGATAATCATTAGTTAATAAATTATGTCATACTCGGTTCATGTAAATATTGTAAGAAAGTGTCAACACACCTGTTTTGGGATGTCCTTGTTTTTTAATTCTATTTTCACTATTTCCGTAGCCTCTTTTGAAATGTTCCCATCGAGTGATTGAATGACATCGTCGTTCAAGATGTGTCTGTTACGTAAACTATTACGGAGTGCCCTTTTTAATGCGTAAATTTGCTCTTTGGCTGATTTTATGGTCTTCTTGCGAATCCGATTCCCGCAATTGCTAGTCTTAATGCGATCGAACGAATGCTTTTTTCTAGAGCACCAAGCACAGTTAGTGTGATTTTTTTTTTATTGTGGAAACATCTCCATTTAGAAAGTGTGACATCCTCTTTTCCTGAGTTGATAGAATTATCAGACGATGCTTCTCCTGAAGTATTCTTCTCAGGTTGATCTGGGCTGATTGCATCTGATTCTTCTATGATTTCTTTCAAAGTACCTCCCGAAGTATCTTCTACAGGTTAATGTCAGTTGATTGTGGGTTGATCGCGTTTCAACTCTTTCGAAGAACGTGTAGGAGGTTCTCTCGTGCTCATTGTATCCAACTGTTCCGTGATTTCTCTCAAATCATCTGTCGAAGGTCGACTTGAAGTATCTTCTACAGGTTGATTTTGGTTGATTATGGGTCGATCGCGTTCCAACACTTCTGAAAAACCTCTAGGAGGTTCTCTCGCGCTCATCGTATCCAATTGTTCCGTGTCTTCTTTTAAATCATCTGTCGAAGGTTGTCTTGAAGTATCTTTTACAGGTTAATCTCGGTTTATTATGAGTTGTCCTCGTTCCAACACTCCCGAAATATATGTCGAAGGTTCCATTGAGTTGATTGCAACTGGTTGTTCTGTTATTTCTACCACAACATCCCCCGAAGGTTCTGCTGGGTTGTATGTGATTAGTAATTCGTCACTACTTCGCGAAGCATCCCTTGAAAATTCTTACAGGTTATTGATGACTCGTAGTTCTTCCATTTACTCGAAAACATTCTGCAATTGTACAGCCAAAGATGCACTGATGTTGAAACCATCTGTCGAATCCACGGACGATTGAAGAGCTGTTCGAATTTCATCCTCCAGTTTCCGATGCCTAGCCTTGACTAGATTTTCCTATTCTTTGAATCCATATCCTCGAGTGTCCTCGTGCAAGGAATCAAAACTCAAAGAATTAGGAGAAAGTTAAACGGGACAAATTATCTCGTGCGCTATGTGACATTGGTTATCTTCAACCTTTAAAACTGTACAAAAACATTGTAGAATAACAGTAACCCTGACGATTTTGAGCTGTCTGTGTGCGATGAAGCGAAAATAATGTTTTTCTATGGAATATTGGACATTGAATTTGTGAAAATGATGTGTATGATGATAATTATAATATCATTTATTTTATAATGATTCAAGCTTGATGATAATGTTGTGTGAAGATAATAATGATGATAATATATGGTCCTTTTCGTACATGATAATAATGATTGTGGTGATTTTAATTTTCCGAAACGAAATGTAAATAAGCGAACAAATACAGCATTCAAAACTTTGCGAAAAGCACGATATAGTAGATGCATGATTCGTGATCTTACGTGATCATTATTCGTGATAACTTCACTCCCATATGGGAGTAAAGTTATACTCTTTTTGTTGTACAGCTACGTCTCTTCCGAAGCTTCAGAAAGGGGAGGGGGGGAGGTTGATACCTGGATGACCAGATCTTCTCCACTTACTATTACGAGACGCCTTTTGTTTTGTCGATCACACGGTCAGTCGGAGTCTATTTACAGTTTCTAGTGTCGATAATTGCATTTCGGTCCTCTTTAGGACCCTCGTCAAGATTTTCACTGATGTTCAACGACGGTACTAAAGTACGTATATGCTTGGTCGAATGTGTATGCATTTGCATGGGAAATTCGACCATGTATAAGTAGTGGTAAGTTGAGTGTAAAAAACTTAAAATCCTTATTCCACTACAATCTGCCTACACAGCGAAGTTCTTCGAATATGATGTATGATAAGAGGATGAATACATGCTCTGAAACTATGAGAAACTGCGAATTACAAAAAATGCTATCAGCAATACACTTTTAATTCATACGAGAGAAGTACAGCCAAACAAATTAAGATTATATTACCCCTTTAGTTTAAGTTGTTAAGATAAGTTGATTATCAAATTTTAGTGGAACAATATATAGCACGATATAGTTAGAACTGCTACGTGAACCTACGTTATCGGCGGTTACACGAAATTATTGATTTTTCGTATTTTTCTCTTCTAGTGCGTCGTATTTTGCCCGAAGACGGTTAGAAGATTAATGGTTCCTGTAGATATGACTGTAAAAAATACATTTTGATTTTGTTTGCGTCTAGCACCAAGTTTTCTATAATTTGTTTCAAGGACATAAATGTATTCATGAAAGCCAACTACGCCCAAATAGTGTTAGGCGTTAATGAGAATACCAATATCTCAAAGTTCGGATCTCCGGGTTATAAAATATCTGATTCATGTTACGTCATCGGAAAGAAGCCAATGTATTCCTTTCTTGAGCAAATCTATCTCGCAATCCTGGCCTGTAGGCCTGAACTAGAATATCGTGCAAACAACAGTTGAACCGGATAAACACATATATTAGTACAGCATAAGTGTTACACCAAAAAGTCACTAACTTGTGGGTGTTCGAATGTGGATAAACTCCCTCACCTCAGAATTGAGGGGGTAACACTCACGTTCCTTCGACTACTTTAAGCTTAAGATCGTTTGCCAATTATATCGATATTTGTCTCTCGTTGATTCCTGCTCTAAACATCATTGGCTTCGAAAATAGAGAAAGGAAAACCAGTCAAGAATACGGAAGATCGCATTTGTCATTGGCATCTTTACCTTTGCGACATAAAAGAGTAGGTGTGAAGGGAACCGAAGATAAGTGAGTAAGCCATCAGAAAATATGTGGAGGCGAAGATAGGCACATACAGGAGATTAATAAGTTAGTGCTGTATATACAAATCCAAGCAACATAATATACAGTTCGTAGAAAATGTTCACGTGATTTTGAACTGCGGAGACTGGTATGGACTCAAATCGAATCTCTACCAGGGTAAGTTAACATTCTTGGCATTGAAAGCAGAAACAGTGGACATGTATATGCCTCAGGCAGGATTCAGTTTCATCATTATATACTGGCAGAAAAAAAGAAATCGAAACAGAGGTTTTTGAATGAACATTTTCACATACAATGGCTTACTTCGTCTGGGAACCCACTCAGCACCGGTCTCCCTTGCTCACAGCAGGGACAAATATAATCCTCGGCGCAAGGTTAGAATGCATCACCCTTGGCAGAAGTCAACATAGTAGTTGGACATCAACATTCGTTGTCTCAATTGCAATCGGTTCGAGCGAGGAAATCGTAATTTGCGTCGGAATTCACGAGCATTTTGATTTGCAAGATTCTTAAGATTCGTAAAATTCTGTAACGTTCTAAAATCTGTCATACAGTACTAAAAAATGTGTAAAAAATTTAAAAACTATCTAAAATCTCTCAGAATTCGAAAGATCCTAAAAATGCAGAAAAATCCTACAGAATATCGAAAAATTACTTAAAATCTAAATGTCACCAAACATTCCAAAGAATTCTTCCAAATTCTAAAAATTGCCATAGAATTCTGAAAAATGTTTAAATAGTTGAAAAACTGTCGGGAATGTATAAAATTCGGAGTTATTATGAAATGCAGAAAAATCCTTCAAAATTGTAAAAATGTGTGAAAAACTCTTAAAATCACGTAAAATGACCAAAAATTCTCGAAAATTCTAAAAAACTCCGAAGAATTATAAAATATAATTCGAAAAAAAATCTGTCAAATTCCAAAAAATTGCGAAAAACTCAAAAAAATGGCCGAAAAATTCCGGAGAATTCTATAAAATTCTGAAGATTGTCATACAATGCTCTGCAATGTTTCATAAGGTATAAAATTATAATAATCAATTGGAATTTCGAATAATTTTGGAATTCCACAAGAATTCTCTAAAATTTCCGAAATTATCACACAATCACGGAAAAAAGGGATTGGTTGTAACAGCACATCTCAGATGTGCTGCCATAATAATGCTCGTACACCTAATACACCATGCTGAATCAGCAATGTACACAGCTGCTACTGCATCTCCTATTCTGCTGCTATACCTAAGTTTTTTTGGTTGGACGAACAAATTCGTCAATTTTTGAATGCCTTGCATCTTAGCTACTACAGCATTTTGAGATTTGCTGAAACAGCACGTGTCTTAAAGCTGCTAGAGGTAATAATGCTGCGTTGCTTGACTGAATATAAACATGTTGTTACAACCAAGTTTAAAGCTGCTGTAGCATGTTTAGTTTCTATTGAGTAGCATATTACCTGTAGGCGGTAGAAATCATAGAATGTGTTGTTTCACGTTATCTTCACATGCTGAAATAACCAAATTTTCAGCTGTTGTAGCATTTTCGGTTAACCTCGGATAGCTAATGACGTACAGTTGGTAGAGGTAGTATTCAAGGTTCTTAAAGGTAATTTCGATATGCTAAAACGAGTATGATGCTAGCAGTTACAGCATCTTTTGTTGCAGAAAAAGAGCATTAGTCTTGGAATGCTAATAAAACGACGAAATTTGTTGGTTGTTTATATACATTCTCAGATGCGCTCAAATAACCAATTCATATCGGCTGTGATATATATCTCAGTATGTTTATTACTATATTGGTATAATGAAACGATCCTACTCTTTTGTTTTGATTGCTGCAGAATTCGCAAGCATATATAATTCCACACTAGTAATTTTAGTTTTAATAAAACTGTAATATACAAAGTCATTAGAGAAAGAAAACTTTCTTTTCCATTTCATTTTTTCAGAAAATGATTCAGACAACTTCAATGAAATCTGCAGTTTTTATAGTGTTGTTTTATAAAAATACATGAGTCATTTTTTATATCGACTTATGAATTTATGAAAAATTCCTCATAACCTGATCAGACATTCGTATAACGTCTTGAAAACCGTACAAAATTTTTTAATCTCGAGATTATGATACGACCGTATGATAGTATCAACTAAATGTATGAATAAATCAATAAATCATGTAAGGTATACCTAATAAGGGTCTTAAAAAAACTTGTTTACTTTGTAAAAGCTCGGTCAATTGTACTTTTCATTGTTGTAATGTTTCAATTATAAATTTCTGCCTCCGAGTGATCACTCTATTTTTTAATATTGTTCATTAACATTATTGTGAAAGTAATAGTTGTTTATATGTATTTGATGGAAAAACGGAAATAAATATCCGTTACATGTTACTCGATAACAAAATTCTCGTTATTAGGGTTGCATGAAGTCGAGACTCTGTTTTCAAATTACGCGCGCCTTCTGAACAGTAAGTGTCGAGGGCAGCGCCATTAATATTTCCTGCGCAGGGTGCTGAGGCCCAGTTAGGCTCAGATTTTTCCGGTTTCTTTTTCACCAACTTTCACCGCGGCAGCCGTTCACACTATACAGCTACTATCGCAGCCACTCAATTATCGCTAACTCAAAATTCATCCGCGTGCATTCGTGAGTTGCGAAAAAATCTGCAAAAATCATGTGCATCGTCTAATTTTGTTTTGACTTCTTGTGCAAAATGAGTGACTCTCTTAGGGATCTTCTCACATCGTGGGGTATCACAGAAGAAACGATAAAACATTTCGAAGGTATGTTCACAATTCCGAGGGCATTATATTTTTTCGAAGGTTAACTTTTAAATGTAAAAAATGTCTGTAACTGCTTTTGAGATTTTTTTCTGATTTAAAAATACTAATAAGTGGTGTGGAGAAGAAAGCAATCAGAAATTTCCCACAAATATATTACGTAAGATGTGCGTCATCGATGCGCGGGGAGGAATCTCGTGCTGACACAGCATGTTGGCGTAGCTAAGCGAGCACCTTCCAGTGTTAAGCGAGCACCAAAAAACAGACTGCGGGAGCACCAACTCGTGCTGGCTCATCACTTACTATAGCTATTTCAGCACTCGATTTCTCTCCATGTTGACGTATGAGATTATATTACGTGGCGAAAAGCGATGAATATTGGTAGAGGATGCAGCTATATTATGAAATTTTGGTTCGTCTCTCGATTCTGGAATGCAAATTTTCTACTGTTGATAATGACATTTGTAAATATTATGATTTTGTGATTTTCCAGGAAAATTGATCATGTAATTTTAGATTCATATCTCGGTAAAAGTTCGATAACAAAGAATAATGATTGAAATTGAATACGGAATATTTATACATAGTTACCTTGAATTTCAAAATTTGCATCCTACAGAGTTATAAGTTTTTTGTAACGTAATATCATTTTATCGATTTTGGAATTTGAATTTCTGATTCTTGATATTTGAAAATTTGCATTGTAGACTTAAGAATTTTGGTTTCCAATTTCAGAAATCGAATTGAGAGATTCATCGGGTTTTTCTGCGTTTCAGATTTTTCATTCCGTATCTAACGTATATGCAGTCAATCATTGTGAAATCAAAATTATGAATATACATGAAATGTTCTCGATTTATGTGTATTTTGATGTATTTGTCATTTTTTCGACTCTGTTGTTATTTATCAACGTATATATTTTCCATTTCGTGTTCGTATTGGATTTTTGCAGATTTCCGAAATGTCTGGTTTTTTCTTAAAAGTTTTGAGTGTTTCTGATATGATTTCCAAAATTTACTCAATTTTGGATTTTCTCTAAAAATCACAGATTATTTCACAAGATCTGCAATTTGAAAATAATTACCCTTTTTTTCACATGATCTTTTGAACTTTTATAATTCTGAAATTCAAGAAATTTATGTACTTACATTTTCGGATGCAAAATTTAATAATTGAAATACTTGAAATTCCGCTATTTTCGAATTCTCTAATTTTTTTCATTTTTCTGCAATCTAGAAATTGTCGTTTATTTCTTGAGATTTTGAATATTCAATGAAATTATGATCATTTTAGTTTTCATACTGTATTCTTAATTTTCAAATTGATAAAATTGTTCGGTACTTTTGTCATATTCAATATTGAAAGTGATCTAGAAATATTTTTGAAATTACGAAATCTCGAAATATGAGAATCCCAAAATTCCAAAGTAATTGAAATTATTCCCGGAATTAGTCGATTTTCTCAAAAGTTATAAGTGTTTTCGATCATTTTCAAATTTTAATCAATTTTGAATTTTTCTATACTTCACAGATTGTCCCAACTAATTCTTGAATTTGAAAAAAAAAATCGCCTAGTTTTTCATGATTTTTTGATTCTTATATTATCAAAAAAGTATTTCAATACCTGTTTTTTTGAATTTTTTTCAAAAGTTAACAATTTCCCTAAAAATGTACAATTGTTAATAATCTTCGAAATTGTCTATGCTTTGAAATGCTTACGTAAACTTTGAAATTTATCGTCAACAATGGCTTTATTTTTCGGATTCGGTTCAACTATGAACATCGTCGAACCACTTACTAAAAGAAATTGTCAAAGATGATTTTTTTTATAGATCAAAAAATTACTCCAGACTTGCTTCCATTTTCGTCTTGTGAGCACCTTTAAAAATTGATACCGACGATCGCTGATGACGTCAGGTTCGAAAAGAATATGAAAAAGATGAATTTCGAAAATACCTCTGCTGGGGGCGACGAAACGAAAAATTACCAAGACGACATAACTACAGAAGTATATGACGACACATTCCTTGAACATGAGCTTTCTGACGATTTTTCAGAACATTCAGTAAGAAAAAAATCATTCTTTAGTAATTGAATCTGATTCGGAAGTTTTATTGCTATTCTCACTTTCTTCATAATAAATTTTGATAGAAAATATATAACATTGAATGTATTTGAGTATGCAAATTATATTTCTTTAAAATTACCACAATCACAAGATTACCCGTTCTCTTTTTGTCGCAATCAGTTTTCGCACATTTTATGTAAATCACTACAACTGGAAAATTGCACGATTTTTTTCAAGTTTTGAATTTCTCACTCGATAACAAAAAACGTGAGCTAACGTTTTCTGCCGAGTAAAAATTTACAAAGTCGCTAACGACTTCGAAAGGTCAAGTACATATTTGTTTGACAATTTTTGTTTTATTCACGGCTTTTGTTACAGAGACAGTTGCCTCTGCAAGAACCTGCCCACATGCCAAACAAAAGGCAAAAGAACTTTGACTCTGGACCATGTTATGTACGTAATAATTCTTTCACATTTCTAGAAAATGCCAGTTCTCTATACATGAGGCGCTGGAGTAGTATTCTGTTCCAGCGCCTCCATTTTAGTAATGAACAAATTCGCTCATACATCTATAAGTAATCTTTTCAGGACTTAGAAGCTGTGCTGAAAAGTACCACTGAAGGTCAGGAGGTTTTGTCCTACTACGACGCCCATGGAAGATTGGGCACGAAGAGTAAAACGACGTTAGTGAACCGCGTCGTACGCTTCGACTTGGTCAACGATTCTGACACAAGGTAATTTCATGTTTTAATTTATAACCGTTCTATTTCAGACAAAATTTAAAATTTGTTTTGGAGGTGACGATGTAGTGTCCTTTTTTTGAGAATATTTGCAAAAATTTCGGATGTTTGGTTTTTGAAAAGATTGATTGAATCTTGCTCTTTTTTGACGTTTCTATAATTCTCGAGAGTAAAATAATAAGTAATTACAGGGTTTCTATTTTTTTTATAAGACATTAATGTGTCACGACGTTGTCTACTTAGCTGAACAAATTGTCGCGTTGTTTCCTACGAAAATAAAAGTGAGTGTTTTCATAGTTTTTTCGTATGAACTGATGAGCAGTGATTTTTTGATATTAAAAATGGACGAATGCAGGATCTTTCAAATTTATTTTTGATAATTTTCGATTTTTTCAATGATTATGGATGATTATTCATGATCTTGGATGATTTTTGTGGATTTTGAATGATTTTGACTGTTTTCGATAATTTTTTACGATTTCCAATGATTTTGCGTTTTTGTCGATGTTTTTGATAATTTTCAATAATTTTCGTTAATTTTCAAATATTTTGAGTTATCTAGAATTGTTAAAATGTTTTAAAAGATTTTGAATGATTTTTTATTATTTTTCATCATTTCCAGTAATTTTCGATGATTTCAAAAGTCTTTTTATAATTCTTAATTTTTTCCAATGACTTGTGTGACGTCCTGAACATTTATTCGTAAATGTTCAGTTCCCACATATTCTTATTACAAAGATTTATAATCAACGAAGCGATATTTTAAGCGAGTGCAATGCGACATTAAGCAACGCCCAAAGTACGTGGGGAGGCGGAATCCGCGAACAACGAAATTGCTGATCTTCGTGTCAGCGGGCACAGGAAGTCGGCAGTTTCGCGTGAGAAAGTCATCCATCTTTGATTTTGA
>JAPYZK010001414.1:0-21451 GCA_030522785.1 Platygaster equestris | reverse complement strand
CCATAAAAAAACTCCCTTTCCCCCCGGAAATTATCCCTCAACCTCCCGAAAACCCCTCCCCCTCCCCCCTCAAAAATTTCCCTCTCCCCCAGTTCCACCTCGAAACTCTTAAAAATTTCCTCACAAACTTCCACCTGAACCTCCCTGTACCTCACTCCCCCCCAATTCTCAATCAACTTTCTCCCCTTAGGAAAATTCAGCTCCAGCAAACACGTAGTCAGCGTTTTCTCCGCGATCTGCGTCGCCAATTTCTCATTCTCGCTCGCGATCGCGATTTCCAGCGCGAGTTCCAAACTCGGCGAATCTCCCCTTCTGAGCAGCAATTTCGCCGCGTTCTCGTACTCCCCGAGCTTGACCCAGCAATGCGCGCCGTCCTCGAAAGATCCTTGCTTCGTCGCCGAATTCGCCCACTTCCTCAGGATCTCCGCGATTAGGGGATGCTCCTCGTCCAGTTTGCAGGCGGCCAAAACGTAAGCTTCCTTGAACATCGTCGCCTCGACGAAAACGAGCACAGCTTGGGTGATTTTGTGGATCGATAAGAGATAAGAAACGGCCTTGTGGTAATGCTTCTCGGCGACCAATTGCATCGCGTAAGCTTCCGCGACTTCCTGCCAAGTTCTGACGGACAAACTCGGCGCCATGGCGACCAACTGGTCGTTCAGTCGGTTTTCCTTGGTCGCGGCATCCAAACAACTTCTCAAATTGTTCCTCCAAACCTCCAAATCGTTGGCAACACTGAATTGTTTCTTCCGCTTGCAAGTTTCGATGTCGTTATCGAGGATTTCCAAGGTCGTTTCCTTGTTGTAGAATATGGACGGGGACTCCTCGAGATCGAGTTCCGCCGATTTTTGGTTGATCTTCAGGGTGTTGCGGATGGTCGTGAGAATGGTTTTGTTCTGTGGTTTGAGGTACTGGGAAACGTAGCTCTTTTTTTTCGCGTTTTCTTTGACGGGATTCGAGTTTTGCAGGGTTTTCGGAATGTCTTCGGGTGCGCCGTTTTTTTCTTCCGTTATTTCGGGGATTTTTTTCTTTTTTTTCTTCGTTTTCAGTTTTTCGGACGTTTTTTTGGATGGTTGAAGCGGGGTTTGGTCGGAGATGCGCCAGATTCGAAGGGTGAAATCCGTGGAACCTGACATTACGAGATCAGGGTCCAAGGGGCTCCACATGCAGCAGAGGAGACGGTTCACGTGGCCTGTGAAGGTTGCCAGGATTTCTTGGGTTTCGACTTTCCAGACCTGGAAATTAGATTGAATTCGTTGGTCAGTTTTTTGGGACTTAATTGGTTTGGATTTAAAAGCAAGTGCTTGAAAATCGAAATCGAATAAAATACATCGTATTTCATAGAATTATATACGTATGCTACAGATATAAATATATAAATTTCTAGATTGAAAATAATAGATCGAACTATTTCAATTTGGTGGCGGTGGCGGGGAGGGGCGACCGCGTATTTTTTATAATATAGGGAGATACATATTTAAATTAAAAAAAAAAAAAAAAATTACTTGAACTGTGTGATCGTAACTCCCAGAAACCAAATGACCACTGATATGGGGGCTCCAGGCCAAAGCCACGACACTTTCGGAATGACCCTTGAGCGTCGCCACGGTTTTGTAAAAAGGTTGAAGCCCGTCACCGTTTTTTTCTGAAATTTCGAAAATACTGATGACGGTGTCTTTGACGGCCAATGCCAAATAATTTTTCAGCGAAGAAATTGACGAATCCGAGGCGGTGCTCTCGGGGTGCCAGGACAAGCAATAAACGGATTTTCCAGAAACGCTCTCGATGTCGCCAATGCTGGTGAAATTTTTGTCGAAAAATTTGACGTTCCTAAAAAAAGGATGAATTAATAAAAAATGCATTTTGAATATAAATATGAAAAAATCAATCAGTTTTTCGAAATTTCCAAATAAATTATTCATAAATTATGTACGTGAATTTTAATACTTCAAAAATTCAAGCGTTTGTGAATTCAAAATTCAACAATCTGAAAATCAAGTGCTCAAGTTTTTCGAAACAAAAAAAAATTTTTTTTCTTTATTTTGTTGACATTTTTCTTCGGTATTTACCCATCTTCAAAACCAACTGCCAAACACGAATAATCTGGTTTCCAAGACACTTCCATGCAGTGTTTTTTGACCAAACATTTTGGTTCTGTGAAAATACAAATTTTTAATTTGGTGTTTTTCATTTTTTTGTAACATTTTTAAAATCAATAAAAAATGGCTACAAATGTGCGGCCTTTAATCTGACATCATTATTATTTCTATTTGAGTTACAATTTATGAATAAATTCTAAAATTCTAAAATAATTTTATTAATTTATGAATTTATGAATTAAGTAATTCATAAACTTCTGTTTGAGTTGAAATATAAAAACTAACATAATAAAATCAATTCACCTTGGTCAGGTTTTTCAGAATCGAAATAAACAAGTTCGTTGCCGCCAACCGAAAAAAGGCCATAGCTTTTTTTTTCGGGAATCGGGCCCCAAGAAAGGGACCACACGGTGGACCTGTGATATTTGTTATACAAAATCGGCGGTTTTTTAGTGTTCATATCTTGGACTCCTATTCTGCCTTCGTCAGTCGCGAAAGCCAACAAATTTTCTTTTTCCGGGTGCCAAGCAATCTAAAAAAAAAGATAATTTTGTATCAATGATATTATAATCATATAATATATTATACTTATATATTATTTTCAAGATTTTCAACATCATTAAAAATGTCAAAATACTTAATATTCTCACAAATTCGTCAAAACTTCACGAACTTAAAAAGTTTCAAAATTTCCAGGCTTCAGAACTTCAAAAATTTCAAAACAAGACAATTTTTAACTTCCCATTTCTTCAAAATTTTCAAATGCTTTGTAATTCTTGAGAAGTCAAAATTCCTAGATTTCCAAAAAATCCAAAACTTTGGAACTTCATAATTTTCTAAAATTCCGAAACTTTCAAAAGATCCAAAGCTTAAAAATTCATCCACTCCAAAAATGCCAAATCTGTACAATTTTAAAATTTATTTAACTTCATTTGAACTTCAAAACTTCGAAAATTTCAGGCTTCAAAACCAAAATTTTCAAAAACTTCAAAGCTTTCAAAATTTGCGAAACCTCGAAAATTCCTGAATTTATGATGTTTCAAATTTTTATTTCATGGCCACTTTTTGATTCAGAATTTTCGATTTACGCTAAAATTTTGAAACTTGAAGTTAAGTTAACATAGAAAAAAAAAATTATCCTACGCACAACTCTGACTCTCCCCATAATTTTTTCCCAAAAAGTCGTGATATCAAAAGAAGTTTTGTGCGGCTCGGACAAATTCCAAAGTCGAATCATGGCATCCCCACAAGCATAAGCAATTCGAGTCGGGTCCACTGGACAAGCAGCGATGCAAGTGACGTTGCTGCCTTGACTAGCGATGTCATATTTTGTCGTCATTTTTCCTCCTTTCAGACTCGAGCAAATTATTCTTCGGTCTTGAGCCAGAGTCCAAATTATGGTTCTGAAACAAATTTGTCGTTATCCAAAGTAACTTCACAAGAAAGAAAAAAAAAAGTTATAAATTCATATTTTTGTAACAATTCCGATTAGACAAATTTTCGAGTTCGAAAATTCGAATTAGATTTTCGATTTTCGAAAAAAAAATTGCGTCATTTTTTACGACAACATTTACTCTTTTCTCGTTCTCCAGGAAGTTTCTCGATCTTGTTCATTGTTTTCAGGTTCCCATGGTGGAGTCGCGATGCAAAATAAACCCCTGCTGTGGTGCGCGTGCAGAAGTTTGCAAGAAAATTTGTTGTTCGTCTGGGAACTCAAATCCCACGAGATGAGTTCGCCCCACACAGAACTGGCGAGGAGGACTTTTGGTTCGCACCAGTTCAAAGCGAGCCAATTGCCGACAGTTTGGGGCAACTGGCGACGATGCTGCTGCGAGTCCAGAACGTTGGTAGGTACTTGTATTTGAGTTTCGTATCGTCCGTCGCTCCCAGCTCGCCAAATGTAAATTGACCTGGGAATTAGACGGAAATTAAAAAATGTATTGCAATTCAGAAAAAATGTACAAACTCCAGAACTCAAAATTTGAGAATTTTAATAATTCAGCTTTTTTGAACTTCAAGAGTTCAAAAATGGTACACTTTTTTTCGAAACTTGTCATTTTTAGAGTAGTTTAGTAAGAAAATACATATTTTTATAAGTATAAATTGAAGAAGTATACTACTTTTCTGTAAATACACATTTTTTCCATTATAAGTATACCTATCTTTTCCCCCAGAAGCCAGCAAAAAATCCCTATCGTTGCTACCCTTAAAAACGTTTGTTTCAACAGGACACCAAGACAAACTTATCAGCTCGGTGTTATGGCCCCGAAGTCTATACAAAATGGACCCAGCTCCCCTTGTATTAACAATGTACAATAATCCATTTTTCGTCCCAACAGCGACCAAATTCGAATCATGCGGGCAGCAGGAAAAACAAGTCGCAGTCATTTTTCCAAGATCGATTTTCCGACTGGTGTTGAATTTTACATTCCAGTGGACTAAATTTCCCTCTTCTCCAATGAAGCAAATAGTGCTCGGCTCGGATTTGAACCAGTCAACGCCTCGAACTTTTTCTTTTTCCTAAAAAAAAAGTTTTTTTCAACTTTGAAACCAAGGATAAAAACAAGTAAAATTCCAAAATCTTGCACAATTACCAAATTTCAAAATTCCAAAACTTTGCATATACATTTATGAAAACTTCTATAGAAAAGAAAATTCAAAATAAGAAACAAAAATTACATTCAGAGTGGCATTGCTCAAAAATAGAGAAAGATCATTCAAATTCCATATTTTCACTGCGTTTTCGTCGCCGCAGGAGACGAGCAAATTTTTGTTTTCTGGGCCGAATTCAGGGGAAAAACTCAAGGCGAAAACTCGATCAGAGTGGGCATGTTTGATTATATCGTAATGCAGTGGTTCTCCTTCTGCGCGAATTCTGGCAATAACGATCATGTTCATCGTGCCCCAAGCGACAGTGCCATTTTTGGCGCATGCCAAAATATTGCTCACATACCAATTTGGTGATGGCGGTAGTGTCACAGGATTCATTTTGCTCTGAAAATTTCAAAAAATGTTAAAATAATGAACCTTACACATGTCATAGTGAAAATTATCTTTATCGAACGCTGTGGAAAAAGTGCGTGTTTTTTACATTGTCATCATTTTTTTCAACCTTTTTTTTTATGTTTCAAGATAAAATCAAATTTTTTCATTTCAATACGAAAATTATATTTAAGCAGTTTTGGATGGCGATTATTATTGTTTTCTTTTTCATATTTATCTTCATGTATGGATTTTATCGATTGGTATTTAATTTCACCTCACGTATTCTAAATTTAATGAACAAAATTTTGGAATTTAAATATCGAAATTGGAGTTGACAATCTTATCACAGTTCAGGGAATCGACTATTTTTTCATGAATCTCTAAAATGTTAATTGTAACGATTTTCGCAAATTATGCATCGACAAATCAATTTTGTTTTATTATTACGATGCGAAACGTTTATGTTTTCCGGTTAATTCGCCGGTATTTTGCTAAATTCTAACATTCTAAAATGCTCACCAACTTTCAGTTATTTTTATCGCTTTACAGTCATAACAAAATAATATATTCGTTTTATGTAATTCAGACTGTTACAAATTTTTGACTGTTTTTTGATATTGTTTACAAAATTTATTAAACAAAAAAAAATGTCTTAAAACATCTACATACGTTCAAAAACTCTGATTTTGGTATTGCCTTGTGTTGTCTCTCTCATTCTCTTAGAGAAAAGAAAGAGACAATGTTTAGATTTTTGTAGTGTGTTTGTGAACACATTGTATGCAGCCTTGTTTGTAGTACAGTATTAATGAGTTGGACACAATATAATCCATGTTTTTTCCTTTTCTTATTCATTGTAAGTGTACCATACAAGATGGCGGACAATTCTAAAAATGAAGGATGCCCGTCTTCGGCGTCAGTTAGTTGCAGTTAGTTGGTCGCGTTTGATCGCGCTGTCGTTCAACGTTTAACTCCATTCAACTCATTTTCAAACTGTTCAAAAAATGATTCAGTTCAAAGGGTTTAAAAGTGTGGGAAAAAGCGCGACAACGCTCTAGTTAAACATCGCTTATTGTAAATAAAGACGCTTCCCTTTATTGGATTTTACAAAAAGTCTTACAGAAGAATTGAAACCGTGAGAGCGCTTTTTCAGTGATTCACATTAACCACAAGTAAATAGGGAGCATTTTATGCTTTGAGGTTATGTTTGAGCCCAACCGCCGCCTATATTTGTGAAAGACTTTTTTTTGTTTTCGAGAACGAGAACTTCTATTCCGAAAAAGTAAGCAAATAATAGTGTTATTAATTTTTAGGACCTGAAATTCATAGATGGTTATGAATTTTCTTCGCCGAATTTCTTCTCTAGGTTCATTGGCGGGAACGGTCATGTCAATAAACTGCGTCGATTTTTGTTGTTTTTGTTGTTGAAAATTGAGCATATGCATTTTTATCGGCAATGTGATGACTTTGCTAGAAAGTTGACCCGCTCGTTTATCTGCTTGATGTTTTTATTTTTTTAGGGTGATATTTCTATTGTTTATTAATTTTTTATCCAATTTTTTATTACCAAGTTTTTGGATCTGATGTTTGAAATATTTATTTTTGTATGTTGCAAATTCGCAAGGTAATTCATGGTAATTCTGGAATTTGCAGATTTAATTACGTGAAATATTTTATGTATAAATTTTTGAACATTTTGATTTCATAATTAATTCATTGTAATTTTCTGCTGCTTCCAAATTTTAAATTTGCGATTTCAAAGTGATAGAACTTTGAACAGTTTTACATTAATAAAATGAAAAAAATCTGTGTACAATTTGACTCATTTTATTATTTTTTATTTCAAATTCTATGACTTGATGATCTAATGATAATTTCAGAGTTATTAAGTTTCGGAATTTTATAATGCGAATTGCAAATTTCAAGTAAGAAACTGGCCAAATCGAAAATTATGAATGTTAAAAATTTTTGAGTTCCTTAAAAATTGAATAGCAGAACTTTAAAATGTTTTGTATACAATTTTCTGTATAAACTTTGAATGAAAACTTCCTTTTAAAAAATAACAACCTTCGATAGATATAAATTCCCAAATTTTAAACGCTCAGGAAAAAAAATTTATCAACTCGAATAATTCTAAAACCAACTTGATGTTTCCAGATGGATTCAAAGCTTCCGAAACCTAAGGCCACTGCAACCAGGTTTCAAAAACCATCTGAAGAAGGAAAAACCACAGAAGCCAAAAAAGTTGGAACCAAACCTTCGAGATTCCAGATGACGAGGTCGAAAACCGCCGTTGGCCTATTAACTAAACCCGAGATTCCAAAGTTCCCTGTTAAGAGAAAAATAGAGCAAGTAGAGTCAGCAAAAGCAGTCCCACCTGGATCAAAAAAACCCAAAGTTTTGCCGAAAACAGAATCAAAAGCTGCCACAGCAAAACTTGATGGAGGAACCAAAAGGCCAAAACCATCAAAATGGGACTTCAAAGGCAGAATGCAATACGCCGAAGATGAAGTTGTCATTGTACGAAAACAACTCCAAGAGGCAATTTCGACAAAAGAGGAAGTGGAGAATGCCCTGAAAGAAATTCAAGAGTCTGGGCAAGACTTCAAAACAAAATGCGAAAGGTTGGAAGAGTCCCTGAGCAAAGTTACTCAGGAAAAAGAGGAACTTTCCTCAAAATTGGAAAATCTGTTGAGAGAGATAGAGGAACTTCAGGCTAAAGAAGAAATGGAAAAAGAGAGAATGCAAAATGAAATGCAAAAATTGCACAGTGATTGCGAGAATTTGAAAGAGAAACTTCAACAATGTGAAAATCTGTACAATGAAGAAAAAGATGAAAATGAGAAGCATAAAGCTCAAATTTCGGAAATGAGTAGAGAACTTAGTGTAAAAAAAGAAAAGATAGATGAAAACGAAATTTGGTTGGCGGAGCAGACTGGGATAATTGACAGGTTGAAGGAAATGGTTCACTCGATGGATCAAGAGAGAAGAGTTTTGCATAATACTATCCAGGATTTGAAAGGGAAAATTAGAGTTTTCTGCAGGGTTAGACCAAAAACAGAAAAAGAAGAGAGCAAAGGGTATATTTTCTTTTTTTTTTACCAAAAAATTGTTATAATAGGTACTTGCCTCAATCAAGTATGATTTTGTTTTGATATATTCGTATAAAATATGTATTTTTGAATGATTTTGTTAAAAAGTATTGGAATTATGGAGGTTTTGGTGAATTATTTAGGTTTGGCTATTTTTAAATTTTTAGATGGTGACAAATTAGAGTACATTCTGAAGTTTTTAAGCTTTACAAATTTTGGAGTTTTGAAGAATAATAAGATTTCTTAATTTTGATGTTGTTGAGTATTGTTCAAGAATTTTGAGCTTTTTAGTCGTTTGGAAATTAAAAAATTGTCAAGTTTTGAAAGTTTGGAATTTTGAAGTTTTTAGTCATTTTGACTATTTTAGGCTTATGAAGAATTTGTGAGTTCGGAAATTTTGAACATTTTGGTAATTTCAAAATTTTTTATCTTTGTGAGATTTTGTAATTATGAAGGTTTTCAAAATTTGAAAGAATTTAAACAATTATAGAGTTCTGGAGATTCTGAAATTTTGGCGAATTTGGAAAAATTTTGAAGCTTTAAAAATTGTCGAAATTGTAGAATCCTGACGTTTTTGAGAATGTTTCAAGTATTTCTGACTTCTACACATTTTTAAGTTTTGGAATATTTAAAAGTTGTAAACAAAATTTTGAATTCAAAAGCTCCAAAGTTTCAACATAGTTTAAATTTTGGAGATTCTGTAGTTTTGAAGAGTTTTTAATTTTTGATGCATATTTTCAATTCGTCAAGTTTTGAACATTCCCAATCTTTCACATTCACGAAACTTATATTATTTGAGTTCCCACAAATTTTGAAGACTTTTGAATATTGCAAATATCAATCGATAAAAAATACAGAAAAAATTGTTTGATGTCATTTCAAGTTCTAAGATACAAAATCGAAGAGTTTTCAGAACTAAGTTGAGTATTTTTGTATTTTTGAATGAGAAAAAATTTTTTATTTGAATATTTGCACATTTTAGTCTTTACTGTAACTATTTCAGAGTCTGCACAATGAACTTCCCCGACGAGTGCACCCTGGATATCGCCCCTGCAGACAATACATCCATGAGCATGGGAAAACTGAAGACGACCAAACAAGAATTCTCTTTCGATCGCGTGTTCCCTCCCACGGCTGGCCAGGAGGACATTTTCAAGGAGTTGTCGATGCTGGTCCAGTCCGTGATCGAGGGATATAACGTCTGTGTGTTCGCGTACGGCCAGACTGGTTCTGGCAAAACTTACACCATGGAAGGAGGGCGAACCCGGGAACTAGAAGGAATGATTCCACGAACGGTATAGTGTTTTTCATTTATTAAAATCAAAATTATTTTATACATCAATTATTATAAATTTTGAATCATCACATGGGAAATTGAGTTTTATCAATTTTAAGAGTAATGATCAAGTTTTGGATTGGTGGAAATTCAAAATTTATAGTTTTGTGTCTGCATTTGAAAATTATTCATCCAGAATTTGAAAATTTCTTAATTTTTGAACATTTTGATGTATTTATTTTTTTCACATTTTGAATTTTCTCATCATAAATAAATTATTTTTCAGGTGAGACACATTTTCGACGAGATGAAAAGTTTTCAGCTCCTTGGGTGGCAGTATGCAATAGAAGCCAGCTTCCTGGAGATCTACAATGAACATATAGTGGACTTGCTGGACTCTGAACAAAAAACCCATGAAATTCGAATGGTGGACAACACGGGCACAGACTTGTATGTGACGAACCTCAAAGTCCAGGCGATTGAGAGTCCGGAAATGCTCCACAAATACTTACTAATAGCCCAAAACAACCGAGCCGTCGCGGCAACGGCAGCAAATGAACGGTATTTTTAGTTAATGTAAAATTTTTATGTTCTGCGATTTTTCAAGTTTTGGGTTTGTGAATTTTTGACGAATTTGCAAGAATATCGAAGGTTTCAAAATATTTTGCAATTTACAAGTTTTTGAAAACTTAAAATTTTTAGGCAGTTTAAAAGTTTGAAAGTTGTTAATTTTCTCAATCTTTAAAGTTTCGGAAATTCCAAAAATTCTGAAGTTTTCAAACTTTGAAACTTGAAAGTTCTAAAAATTTTGAAAATTTCGCAAAGTCTTTCAAAGTTTCGAAAAATTATATTTATCTTAAGTATACTTTTTATGTAATCAATACATTTCTTATTTTCAGGTCTTCGCGTTCCCATTCCGTTACAAAAATCAGGATTACAGGTGTATTGGCCGAAAAAAATGAAAGAACAGTTGGCAACTTGAATCTTGTAGATTTGGCTGGTTCGGAAAGGTTAAAAAACGAAGAAGCTTTGCGAAACAAGGAGACCAAGAACATTAACAAGTCTCTCTCCAACCTAGGCAACGTTATTTTGGCTCTCTCGAAAAAACAGGACCATGTTCCCTATAGGAACTCTAAATTAACGCACCTGTTGATGCCGTCGCTGGGAGGTAATTCAAAAACGCTTATGTTGCTGAATATCTCGCCATTGGAGGAATGCCTGAACGAGACTCTCAATTCTCTTCGCTTTGGGAGCAGCGTTAACAACTGCAGAGTCGGAACAGCGAAGAAAGTCTACACATAATTGTTTTTTGGTTTTGACTAATAATTGTTGTTCCCCAAGCTTACTTGAAATAGAAGATGACAAAAATTTTTTTCATTGATTGAATTATCTTATAATGAAAAAAAAATTATGGGCAACATTATTTTCTTTTCTGAAAATATTGTTTCCTCTGATATTTAACATAGTTTTTATATGAATGTATTTTTGTACAATTTGGAGTACTAAGAAAATTGTGCGGGAACAAATTTAGTGTGCGTATGGAAACAAGATAAGTACAGGGATGATTTCGTTACTGTAGCGTGATTCTTGAATTATATTTACGATTTTCATAAATGACAACATTTTTAATAGTATTATTCATTGAAATATAATAATAGGATAACAGCTCGTGCCATTGAAAACATGTCGACGAGGATGAAATTGTTGATGACGAGAAAATGTATAAGTTTGTAGTCAGTGTCAAATGCAATACTCGTTAAACAATTATATTCTAAATGTAAAATACATCAGTGTTGAGAATTATTTGAACTTGTTTTTGTTAATGGAAAATCCGGATTTGCTCATATTTTATACTATTACAAAATTTCATTTACATAACGTAGTATTTGTATTTGTTTTTTTACTGAATGTTTTTTTATGCGTATTAATTTTGTTATATTTTCAGAAAATTGTAAATCATTATTCTTACATTTTCATCTCTGTGATTAGATTCTAAATTGGTAAATCTGAAAATCCAAAGATTGGAAATGTATGTGATTTATATTTATTTCATTTACATTATAATTATCAAAGGAATACTAATTATCGATTAGTAGTGTATTGATCCAAAATACTAATTAATGCAACAACCAGTTGGGTGCTATGTGATTCATGGAGCGCGAAACCGGTTATGGCACAGCTGAGAATTTATAAACTGATTTAACGAAAACTATGAAATGATTATTGTGTAAATTGGTAATTAATTATTCAATGATTGATCGTTAGTAAACAAGAATTATCAATAAAGTACTCTAAGGGAATTGGAATTGAATATTTAAAATGAATCAAGCATGGCATGCCCGCCTCTACACACACATTGGAATTTTCGTACATATGGCGCATATGTATGCATGCAATATTTTGAGGTTAGGTTTTTGAAGTAAACAACATTGAACAACACGTCGTCTTATCGCTGTCAATCGTTGTCGAGAAACGTGAGTAAACAATAAATGAATTGATCTCTTCTACCAAACATTAATTGTTCGTCCATGTACTTGTTTATACTTTATGAGGCAAATTTGTTGGAAAATCGTTATCAATGTTTTGGTTCGTATTGTCAACACCAGGCGAATGATCAAAAGTTGAGAACGAGAATATTCTTCTGCTATTGTAGTTGATTGTAGTTTTAATCTTACGTAAGATCGCCTTTAAAAAATAGTAAATATTATCTTTTGCTGACTGCTTGAACGATTTTTACAGCTGAAAAATGGCAATAGCGACAGTTATATACAACGCGGTGTTCAAGCGAACATCGACTTACGCGCTCGCGATAATTGGAGGCGCGTTTATCTTCGAGCGAGCATTCGACATTGCGTCCGAGAGCATTTACGATTACATTAACAAAGGGGTGAGTTTTTTGCAAATCGAAGGTTTCTCAGTTTTCATTTCCACGAACTTCGAATTATCAACCTAGGGTGACCAGATGACCTCGTCGACAAAATTGGACAGTTTGATCTAAATTTGTGAAAAAGTTGAAATTTCAGGAGTTGAAAAATTTATTTAAAAATTAAATTATTGCAATTTTATAATTTTGGATATCAAGAAATAAATATTATCAATGGATATATATATATATTCTATTTAAATACCTTTTGCCACCCTGAAATTCAGATACAATTTCTAAACAAATCTTCCTATCTTTTTTCAGAAACAATGGAAGGACATAAAACACACATACGAATAACCAGGAATACACAAAAGTTAAACTGCACTAGCGATCAATAATTCAATACCTGATTATAGAAGACATTTTTTGCACATACAGTAGAGAAAGTATTTATTTGTCAATCTCAGCGACGAATAAAACATGTACATAATCTACACCGCTTGCGTCATTTGCTGATTCTCATCTTCGTTCTCCAATTTTTTTACTTCTTTGTTCAAATTGTAGTAAGTCGGTCCAGGATTGCATATTTTTGCACTGCCTATGCATTCGTTGTTTTTGTACAAAACGGCGAACTGAAAATTGAAATCGTAGTTAAATTCAGTATTAATTTTACAAATTTTTGGATAATGTTGGAACGCATTTTTTACCTGTCCTTTTGCAATTGCTCTTAGAGGTATCTTGAGTCGAATTATGAGTCTTTTATCTCGAGATTGAAATATGCTGCATGGTACGTAAGGATCTTGGTGTTGAAATCGAAAATCGCAATTCAGGATGTTTCCTTTTTGTAATATTTCGGGTTCTTCTGCGATCCAGTGAGGTTCTAGAGTAACTATCAAGTCAGTGAATAAAGCTGGATGGTCGGTTCCTTTGACCTGAGAATTTTAGAATTTTGAAGAAAAACTAATTGGTATTGTATGTACAAGGTATAAATACTTATAAAATAATAAATATATTTGGCATTTTTTGTGTACAAAATGAGCTATTGTTGTGCAGAAATTGTTGAAAATTTACATTATTCATCATCATATAAAAAGTTTGAAAAAATAATCAGTTTACAAAACTTTGAACTTACACAATCAAAAAATTTTGAAAAATTGCATGAATATCTGCTCAAATATTTTGTATTTGAATATTTGATTCGGAAGTTGAATCATTTTTGCAGGTCAACAAAGATAGAATGAATATTCATTTTTTAAATTGCTGACCACTAAAATGTCGTTGGTTTCGGCATTTTTTGTGTAAACAAAATAGGGCCACGGGGCAACTCGAATTCTTTGTCCTATTGTCCAATAATGAATACCCTTGTGAGTTCCAACAATCGCGCCGGATTCCAAGTCCACAAAATTTCCAGGTTTATCTTCTACATACTGAAACAAATTGGCATTGTTCACTAAAAGCATGTGATATGTACAATTACACTGAAAATTTATCTAATCTCATAAAAATAATCATAATTTTGTATATGCCCGTAACAAGGTTTTTTACAATGATGCTTGAAAATTTTCCTTAAAAAAAAAAAAAATTATAATACTCGAGGAAATTGTATACAATTTTTAAAAATATAAGGAAATTTCTCAAAATTACATAAGAATTCTCAATAACCTCAAAAATTTTCGCAAATTGTACAATTCAAAAAACTGGAAATATTTACATACTCTAAATTTCGCATCACACAAAAGAGAAATATTCATCAATTCAAAATTATAAAAACTATGAAAGAAAATACACCTCGCTAATAAAATCTCGATAATTTCGACTTCCTATAAAACAAATTCCCATGCTTTCTTTTTTCTTGACTATTCGCGCGAGTCCAGCTTCGGTGGCGATTTTTTTAACATCTTTCTTACAGTAATTTCCCAAGGGAAACATGCATCTCCGCAAAGATTCTTGAGCTATTTGGGACAGGAAAAATGTCTGGTCTTTGTCGAAGTCATTTGCGGCTAAAAGACGATTGTCTGGAAAATAAAAACTACGAAATTAGTGAAAAATAAATTATGTTACTGGAAATTTTCTCACTGCTTTCATTACTCGTGTTTTCTGTAAAATTCTCCAAAAAAGGCCCAAAATCAGTCCTCGCGTAATGACCCGTGGCAATTGCATCCGCATTCAATTCGTGCCTTGCAAAATCAAAGAATTTGTTGAATTTGATCATTTTGTTGCATTTGATATCAGGATTTGGTGTTTCACCGCTCTGGTAACTTTCTAGGAGATAACTGAAATTTAGATATATCTTTTTTTTATCATCACTATTAATTATATAAATTGTATCAAATTAGATCGATGTTTGGAAATTATGAAAATTCAGAAAAATAGAAAATATAGAAAAAGAATAAAAAATTACGTGATTAATTTTTAGCAAATACCTAAAAACTTCATTCCAATATTCTTTGACGAAATTGACCTCCAGAAGGGGAATTTTCAATTTGTTGCAAATCCAATTTGCATCTTCGTAATCTTTATCAGCTTGACATTCTCCTTTTTCATCAGCAATGTCCCAGTTTCTCATGAAGACTGCTTGTACATTAAACCCTGCGAGGAGAAACCATCAATTATTTCATAATGAATTGTTTGCGGTGATTATATTTACAACAATACACGGAGTATTTTGAATACCTTTGTTTTTAAGTAAAAGACCGGCGACTGCACTATCAACACCACCTGACATTCCAACGATTACTTTTCTGAACATTTTGAACTTTTGAATTTTATCGAAAAATACAGATTTCGGAAATATTCATCAATAAAACATTATGAAAAAACAGGTTAAAACAGGTTAAAACGAAGCTGAACGAAGCAAAACAAAACAGTTGCAGAAGATAATTTAAGACATGATTTCTGCGCATTAAAAGTGCGCAAGCGGCCATTTTTTTAGTACAGTTTGATGGAAACTGTTTCAGGGGTGCGTTCCAAAAATCAATTAAATCCTATATACACCGAAAGTCACTCTTGCGCACGACCCACTAGCGGAAACGCTTTCGCAGCGCACGCAATAACGCTCGTCCACCGCACAAATGCCATTTTTGTAGTGCACAACTGTGCACGACCATCCACAAGGCGATCAGAAGCTTTTGAAATCCTAATTTTTTACAGAAGTGATTCTCTTGAGTAAAAAATCATTTTTTAGAATTAAGATTTCATAAATGTGCACATTAAAAAAAAATGAGACGCAAAAAATCATTTCCGTAAGAAGTCGCTACATGAATGAGAATTTACTGTTTGGTTTTTCTTTTTTACTTTCGCCATGCATTGATGTAATTACATGTAAAAGACGTCATTTTGATACATGAAATTTATCCAAGACTTTGCAGATATTCAAAATAAGAATATGACAAACCGAGTATTTTGGTATGAAATCAAGTGCCCCGGTGGCGAACTCGCTTATCGGTGCGACTCTGCAGTATATAATATACACGTTCAACCAGGACGCCTGGATTGGAAATGATTCTAAATTATATATACATGGATTCATAAGAATATCGAGAAATTTTCGAGAATCATCAAGTTTCGTTATCGGCATTGAAATCTACTAAAAAGCAATTCCGTGACAATAAACCAATTGCCAAAATTTTAGACCGCGGAAAATACCAAATTTTCATCGTAAAATGCAAAAAAATTTGCGGGGTTCGGAAATATTTTCGAGCTTATGATAATTATCTAAATTTCGGCCGTTAAACTGTGAGAGTCCATGTACTCTCCGTTTTAAACATTAAATTTCTGAAAAAGGCGAAAATATTGAACGACAGAAAGAAATTATTATCAATTTGAATGCAACAATGTTCAAATTATGAAATCAACATTAATTAAAATTAAACTATTGATGATTGAGAACTTTAATTTTTTTCTTACAGAGCAATGAATTATTACGCACATAATCATACATTATTATGGAGGGGAAAAAAAAACCGAAATCATCATATATTTCATATAATTTATTAACCTTAATATTTCTTATTCATATATTATATAAATTTGGCACAGAACATTTTGATATACCATTGGAATTGTTACAATTACCATACGGCATACATTAACAAACCTTTGATAACATTCTAGCTGCTTGAACTCTCGAATTTATTCATCACACAGTTTATACTAAATTATCAAAAATCTACGATTGAACAACTCCATGCAATAACCGGTTGCGCTACGTAATATATAATTACGTAGTAAAGGATTTCCTATGCGTGCAACCGGTTATTGCATACAGTCGTTCAATGACTCCACATATCACATAAAGGAACATAAATTAATTCTAAGTAAACAAACGACTCTCAATGAGCATACAAAAATAAACAATGTACAATCACTAACGCAAAATATACTCTCCGATTACAAAAAAATCACAACTTTTCAATTCGTAGCTCTATAGTATTACTCGTACATATTTATTCTCGCGTATTTTATAATTCGAGTCTATACCTTGAATAATGCATGTAAAATTTCTTTCGATGTATAATCATTATAAAAAAATTGCTGAAAAAGCTTGTATAAAATCCAGAAAAAGACATCGTAAAACTTCGAAAATTCGAAAAAATCTACGAAAATCCGTAAAAAGTCGAGTTTGAGCGGTTTTTGTGCAAATTGGGAACATTTTTGGGAAAAAATGGTTGTTTTTGAGATTCGCTCTGTATAGGATTATTTGAAAAATTATGTAGTTTAGTGAGCTGCGATTTCGGTGGCCACGCACTTTTCGTACATGGCGTCCAAAACGCGCGTGAACTGCAGATGTCTTTCTTCGGGCGCGGCGCTCGCGGCTTTGCTGCCCCAGAGAAATTTGATGTGGAATTCCGTGCGAAACACGTCGGAGAGAAGTTCGTCGTCGCGGACGCCTTCAAGAGCTATTTCGGCGTTTCGCCGGAACAGGGCGAGATTCTCCGCGAGCTTGCGGCTGTCTTGCAGATGCGCCCAGATGATCGACAGGCCGCAATCCTCCGCGGAATTTTCCCAGGACGACAGAATCGTTGCTGACAAACTTGTCGGGGACACCGAACCTGCAATTTTTGTATGTTTGTGGTTGGAGAATTTGGACGTGCGAAATTTGAGAAACGATATTATTAAAAATGAAGAAAAAAATGGATGAAAATGAATTACATCGGAAATTGAAGTAGGAATAATTTGAGCAATTTTGAAAATTTCGAAACTTGAATTTCTGAAATTTCCGAGATTATGTGAATTTTGAAAATTGTATGGATTATTTAAAATTTTTCAAAACTTTGAAAAATCATTACAAAATTACGAAATTTCCCAATTTTCGAAAATTTTCAAAATTTTATATATATTATATTTTATATGATACGATTTCTAAAATACTTTATAGTTGAAAAATGTTATAAATTCATCGAAATGTTTAATAATTAGCATATTTTTTTAAATTTTTTAAATTGTAGAAATTTATTCAGTTTTCAAGTTATGAAATATACGCAAATTTTTTTGAAACTTTGAAAAATTCAGAATGATTCAAAATTTTCTGCAATTTTAAAATCTCCGAAGTTTTCAAAATTGTAGAAATTTTGTTAATTATTCAAATTTTGAAAATATACACGAGTTTTCTAACATTTACGTAATTTGGAATGATTGAAAAATTGGCAAATTTCAAAAAAATTCGAAATATTCAAAATTTTTAAAAATTTATGTAGCTTCAAAATTTTAAAACACGCAACTTTTTTGAAATTTTTAAATTTCAGAAATATTGAAAAATATCGAAATTTTTTAAACCTAAAAAGTTTTCAAAATTATCGGAATTTTTAACATTTCAAAAATGTTTGAAATTTTCCGAAATTTTGAAATATACACCAATTTTTCGTCATTTTCGTAATTTAGAATAAATCAAAATTTTCAAAAACTTCAAGACCTCCGAAATTTTGTAAATTATTCGAAATTTTGACGAATTTGCAAAATTTTACAAATTTTCAAAATTCTTAATAATTTAAAAAACTTCCAAATTTTGAAATATGAAACAGTTTTTCGGCATTTCTATTTTATTCAGAATAATTCACAAACTTCCAAAATTTTTGAACCTTCGAAGTTTTTAAAATTTTCGGAATTCGTTAAATTTCAAACATTTTTCGAATTATTCAAAATTCGGTAATATTTACAAGTTTGCAGAAACTTTATTAATTTGGAATAAATCAAAACTTTCTAAGACTTCAAAACATTCGAAATTTTTTGAATGTTCAAAATTTCGAAAATGTTACGGATTATTCAAAATTCCGAAAAATTCGCAAATTTATCGAATTAATGTACATTTCCGAAATTTCGAAAATTTATTCAATCTTAAAATTTTGAAATATACCCAAGTATTTCGAAATTTTCAAAATATAGAATGATTCAAAATTTTCCAAAACGTCAAAACCGTCGAAGTATTCAACCTTCCCAAAATATTTTCAATTCTAGAAATTCTATAAATCATTCAAAATTCTGAAATATACACGAGTTTTCGCAATTTTCGTAATTCAAAATAAGTCAAAATTTTTGCCATTTCCGAAATCATCGTAAATTTTAAACATATTCGGAATTTTCAAAATGTCTTTAGAACTTTTTACGATTTGCAAAATTTTCAAAATTATAAAATATTAATTCTAGTTCCAAATTTTTAAACATACCCGAATATTTCCAAATTTAGAATGATTCAAAATTTCCAAAAATGTTAAAACCTTCGAAGTATTAAACATTTTCGAAATATTTTCAATTTAAAAAATTTCCTAAATCATTCAAAATTCTGGAATATACACCCGTTTTTCGAAATTTTCGTAATTTGGAATAAGTCAAAATTTGTGCCATTTCCAAAATTATCGTAAATTTTGGGCACATTCAGAATTTCCAAAATGTCTTCAGCAACTTTTCCAAATTTGCAAAATTTTTAGAAATTCTAAAATTCGATACAGTTTAACATGTTTTGTACTCTTTCAACCCAGTTTTTTCAATTTAAATCACTTAGTTCGACCCTGAAAAATGAAAAAAATCCATCAATAATAAAAAAAGGGCACAATGACCTAAAATATCCTCGGAAGTGCGCTCGCCGAGAAGAACAACAGGCAACAAATGTGGGAGGGTGGTGTTGGGCGCTTGAGGGTTGGTGCACTCGTTCATGGCGCGCAATGTGGGCCTCAATTTGGCCTCGAAATCGAAAGCTTCTTCGGTGTGCTTCTGGCGCAGCAAATGCCAAGTGTTGGAGAGCCTCTGAACGTGGGGAAGGCAAAGACCCAGCATTATGGCGCAAAAACCGTACAAATTTCCCAAGGCAGTCTTCGTGTCTATAGCTACTCTTATCCATTTGCTTATTATCGCCGCTCTCTCCAGAGTACTCGATTCCGCCAGAATCGTCACAGCTACCAACAACTTCAGGCACTCGGATCGTTCTACGCACGGAATTATTCAAATCATTGGAACGAATGAGATGTTATATCGAACTTCGTTACTGCCGAAGTTTCAAGAACTGGAAACTTCAAAGCTTCGAAACTTTAAAACTTTCTGATTTTTCGAAGTTTAAAAGACCAGACAACTCGAAATTCAACGACTCTGAAAATGAAGAATTGTTCGAAACTTCGACTTTTTGTACAATTTTTGAAAAATTCGGATTTCCGAAATTTCACAACTTCAAAAGTGCGAAATACTTTGAAACTTCCCGAAACTTTGAGACTTTTGAAACTTGTGATAACCTTCAAAACTTGAAAAATGTTGGGACTTGACAAGTTTTCAAGTTTCAAGACTTCGAAACTTCAAAGCTTCGAAATTCTGCAAAACTTCAAAGCTTTAGAACTTTCGGAAATTCCAAAACTTTGAAAACTTAATGACTTTGAAACTTCGAAGTTTTCTACAATTTTTAAAAACTTCGGAATTCCGAAATTTAGCGACTTTGAAAATTCAAAATACTTCGGAATTTTCATGCAAATTCGTCAAAACTTTCTTAAAATTTCAAAACTTTCAAATCTTCAAAATTTCGAAGTCTTACAACTTTGAAAATTCAAAACACTCCGAAACTTTCATGCAAATTTGTCAAAACTTCCCGAAATTCCAAAAATTTCGAAACTTCTTACTTTTTGATCTTCAAAATGTCGAAGGTTAACAACTTAAAAAATTCGAAATACTTTCATACAAATTCGTCAAAACTTCCTAAAATTCATAACTTTCGAAACTTTCAACCTTCGAAACGTCGAAAATACCGAAAAATTAATATTTTTTCAAGTTTCAAGATTTCGAACCTTCGAAGATTTAAATTTCTTTAAAATTCAGAACGTTCGACATTTGCAATACTTCGAAAATCCCAAAACGCAACAAATTCGAAACTCCGAGAATTTCTGAAATTCTCAAAAACTTCGAAACGCCGAAACTTCAGAATTATTTAGCAATTCAAAATACTTCGGAACTTCAACATTCATGCAAATTTCTAAAATTTCGAAATTTCCAACCCTTAAAACTTCAAAATTTCGACAATTAAAAGACTTCGAAACTTTCATGCGAATTCGTCAAAACTTCCCGAAATTCTGTAAATTTCAAAACTTCTAACCTTTACATCTTCAAAATTTCGAAGTTTAACAACTTTAAAAATGTGAAATACTTCGAAATATTTATACAAATTCGTCAAAACTTCCTAAATTTCATAACTTTCGAAACTTTCAACCTTTGAAACTTCGAAAATCCCGAAAAATTAATAACTTTTCAAGTTTCAAGATTTTAAACCTTCAAAGATTCAAATTTATTTAAAAGTCCAGAACTTTCGCAATTTTCAATACTTCGAAAATCCCAAAACGCAACAAATTAAAAACTCTGAAAATTTCTAAAACTCTCAAAAACTTCGAAACTCCGAAACTTCACAAATTAGCAATTCAAAGTACTTCGAAACTTCAACATACATGCAAATTTCAAAAATTTTGAAATTTAAAATACTTTTAAACTTTCATGCGAATTCGTCAAAATTCTCGAAACTTCAAAAATTCCGGAAACTTCGATAACTTTCCAAATTTCAATATTTTGAACCTTTAAAGTTCTGCAAAATTTCATAACTTTCAGAATTTTCAAAACTTCCAAAATCCCGAAACGTCACCGCTTCGAAACTCCGAAATTTTCTAAAATTTCC